>SZWC01000782.1:4466-15902 GCA_023375785.1 Penium margaritaceum | reverse complement strand
TATGTGTATGTGTATGTGCATGTGTATGTGTATGTGTATGTGTATGTGTATGTGTATGTGCATGTGTATGTGTATGTGTATGTGTATGTGTATGTGTATGTGTATGTGTATGTGTATGTGTATGTATATATGTATGTGTATATGTAAGTGTATGTATATGTTTATGTGTATGTGTGTATATTTGGATGCGTATGCATATGTGTATGGGTATGTGTATGTTTATGTGTATGTTTATGTGTATGTGTATGTGGTTGTGTAAGTGTGATGTGTATGTATATATGTATGTGATTTTATATTTGTATGTGTATGTGTATGTGTATGTTTATGTGTATCTGTATATATGTATGTGTATGTGTATGTGTGTGAGTATGTGTATGTGTACGTGTATGTGTATGTGTATGCGTATGTTCATGTGTATGTGTATGTGTATGTGTAAGTGCATGTATATGTGTATGTGTATGTGTATGTGTATGTGCATGTGTATGTGTATGTCTATGTGTATGTGTATTTGTATGTATATGTGTATGTGTATGTGTATGTATATGTGTCTATGTATGTGTATGTGTATGTGTATATGTATGTGTATGTGTATGTGTATGTGTATGTGTATGTGTATGAGTATGCGTATGTGTATGTATCTTTGTAAATATATGTTTATGTGTATATGTATGTGTATGTATATGTATATGTGTATGTGTATGTGTATGTATATGTGTATGGGTATGTGTATGTATATGTATATGTATGTGTATGTGTATGTGTATGTGTATGTTTATGTTCATGTGTATGTGTATGTGTATGTATATGTGTATGTGTATGTGTATGTGTATGAGTATGTGTATGTGTATGTGTATGTGTATGTGTATGTGTATGTGTATGTGTATGTGTATGTATATGTATATGTATATGTATATGTATATGTAGATGTATATGTATATGTATATGGATATGTATATGTATATGTATACGTATATGTATATGTATATGTAGATGTATATGTATATGTATATGGATATGTATATGTATATGTATACGTATATGTATATGTATATGTAGATGTATATGTATATGTATATGGATATGTATATGTATATGTATACGTATATGTATATGTATATGTAGATGTATATGTATATGTATATGGATATGTATATGTATATGTATACGTATATGTATATGTATATGTAGATGTATATGTATATGTATATGGATATGTATATGTATATGTATACGTATATGTATATGTATATGTAGATGTATATGTATATGTATATGGATATGTATATGTATATGTATACGTATATGTATATGTATATGTAGATGTATATGTATATGTATATGGATATGTATATGTATATGTATACGTATATGTATATGTATATGTAGATGTATATGTATATGTATATGGATATGTATATGTATATGTATACGTATATGTATATGTATATGTAGATGTATATGTATATGTATATGGATATGTATATGTATATGTATACGTATATGTATATGTATATGTAGATGTATATGTATATGTATATGGATATGTATATGTATATGTATACGTATATGTATATGTATATGTAGATGTATATGTATATGTATATGGATATGTATATGTATATGTATACGTATATGTATATGTATATGTAGATGTATATGTATATGTATATGGATATGTATATGTATATGTATACGTATATGTATATGTATATGTAGATGTATATGTATATGTATATGGATATGTATATGTATATGTATACGTATATGTATATGTATATGTAGATGTATATGTATATGTATATGGATATGTATATGTATATGTATACGTATATGTATATGTATATGTAGATGTATATGTATATGTATATGGATATGTATATGTATATGTATACGTATATGTATATGTATATGTAGATGTATATGTATATGTATATGGATATGTATATGTATATGTATACGTATATGTATATGTATATGTAGATGTATATGTATATGTATATGGATATGTATATGTATATGTATACGTATATGTATATGTATATGTAGATGTATATGTATATGTATATGGATATGTATATGTATATGTATACGTATATGTATATGTATATGTAGATGTATATGTATATGTATATGGATATGTATATGTATATGTATACGTATATGTATATGTATATGTAGATGTATATGTATATGTATATGGATATGTATATGTATATGTATACGTATATGTATATGTATATGTAGATGTATATGTATATGTATATGGATATGTATATGTATATGTATACGTATATGTATATGTATATGTAGATGTATATGTATATGTATATGGATATGTATATGTATATGTATATATATATGTATATGTATATGTATACGTATATGTATATGTATATGTATATGTATATGTATATGTATATGTATATGTATATGTATATGTATATGTATATGTATATGTATAAGTATATGTATATGTATATGTGTATGCATGTGTATGTGTATGTGTATGTATGTGTTTGTGTATGTGTATGTATATGTGTATGTGTATCTGTATATGTATGTGTATGTATATGTGTATGTGTATGTGTATGTGTATGTATGTGTTTGTGTATGTGTATGTATATGTGTATGTGTATCTGTATATGTATGTGTATGTATATGTGTATGTGTATGTGTATGTATATGTGTATGTGTATGTGTTTGTGTATGTGAATGTTTATGTGTATGTGTATGTGTAGGTATATGTGTATGTGTATGTGTATGTATATGTGTATTTGTATGTATATGTGTATGTGTGTGTGTATGTATATGTATATGTATATGTATATGTGTAAGTGTTTGTATATGTGTATGTGTATGTGTATGTGTATGTATATGTGTATGTATATGTGTATGTGTATGTGAACGCGTATGTGTATGTGTATGTGTATGTGTATGTGTACGTGTACGTGTACGTGTACGTGTACGTGTATGTGTATGCGTATGTGTATGTGTATGTGTATGTCTATGTGTATCTCTATGTGTATGTCTATGTGTATGTGTATGTGTATGTGTATGTGTATGAGTATGAGTATGTGTATGTGTATGTGTATGTGTATGTGTATGTGTATGTTTATGTGTATGTGTATGGATATGTATGTGTATGTGTATGTGTATGTGTATGTGTATGTGTATGTGTATGAATATATATATATATCTGTATGTATGCGTGTATGTTAATGTATCTGTATATGTGTATCTGTATCTGTATGTGTATGTGTATGTGTATGTGTATGTGTATGTGTATGTGTATGTGTATGTGTATGTGTATGTGTATGTGTATATAATGTGTATGTGTATGTGTATGTCTATGTCTATGTATATGTGTATGTCTGTGCATATGTTTATGTGTATGTGTATGTGTATGTGTATGTGTATGTGTATGTGTATGTGTATGTGTACGTGTATGTGTATGTGTATGTGTATGTGTATTAGTATGTGTATGTGTATGTGTATGTGTATGTGTATGTGCATGTGTATGTGTATGTGTATGTGCATGTATCTGTGTATGTATATGTATATGTGTATGTGTATGTGTGTGTATGTGTATGTGTATGTGTATGTGTATGTGTATGTGTATGTGTATGTGTAAGTGTATAAGATTAAGTATGTGTATGTGTATGGGTATATATATATTTATGTGTATGTGTATGTGTATGTGTGAGTGTATGTGTATGTGTATGTGCTTGGGTATGTGTATGTGTATGTGTATGTGTATGTGTATGTGTATGTATATTTGTATGTGTATGTGTATGTGTATGGGTATGTGTATGTGTATGTATATGTATATGTATATGTATATGTATATGTATATGTATATGTGTATGTGTATGTATATGTATATGTGTATGTGTATGTGTATGTGTATGTGTAGGTGTATGGATATGTATATGTGTATGTGTATGTGTATGTGTATGTGTAGGTGTATGGATATGTATATGTGTATGTGTATGTGTATGTGTATGTGTAGGTGTATGGATATGTATATGTGTATGTGTATGTGTATGTGTATGTGTAGGTGTATGGATATGTATATGTGTATGTGTATGTGTATGTGTATGTGTAGGTGTATGGATATGTATATGTGTATGTGTATGTGTATGTGTATGTGTAGGTGTATGGATATGTATATGTGTATGTGTATGTGTATGTGTATGTGTAGGTGTATGGATATGTATATGTGTATGTGTATGTGTATGTGTATGTGTAGGTGTATGGATATGTATATGTGTATGTGTATGTGTATGTGTATGTGTAGGTGTATGGATATGTATATGTGTATGTGTATGTGTATGTGTATGTGTAGGTGTATGGATATGTATATGTGTATGTGTATGTGTATGTGTATGTGTAGGTGTATGGATATGTATATGTGTATGTGTATGTGTATGTGTATGTGTAGGTGTATGGATATGTATATGTGTATGTGTATGTGTATGTGTATGTGTAGGTGTATGGATATGTATATGTGTATGTGTATGTGTATGTGTATGTGTAGGTGTATGGATATGTATATGTGTATGTGTATGTGTATGTGTATGTGTAGGTGTATGGATATGTATATGTGTATGTGTATGTGTATGTGTATGTGTAGGTGTATGGATATGTATATGTGTATGTGTATGTGTATGTGTATGTGTAGGTGTATGGATATGTATATGTGTATGTGTATGTGTATGTGTATGTGTAGGTGTATGGATATGTATATGTGTATGTGTATGTGTATGTGTATGTGTAGGTGTATGGATATGTATATGTGTATGTGTATGTGTATGTGTATGTGTAGGTGTATGGATATGTATATGTGTATGTGTATGTGTATGTGTATGTGTAGGTGTATGGATATGTATATGTGTATGTGTATGTGTATGTGTATGTGTAGGTGTATGGATATGTATATGTGTATGTGTATGTGTATGTGTATGTGTAGGTGTATGGATATGTATATGTGTATGTGTATGTGTATGTGTATGTGTAGGTGTATGGATATGTATATGTGTATGTGTATGTGTATGTGTATGTGTAGGTGTATGGATATGTATATGTGTATGTGTATGTGTATGTGTACGTCTACGTGTACGTGTACGTGTACGTGTACGTGTACGTGTACGTGTATGTGTACGTGTACGTGTACGTGTATGTGTATGTTTGTGTGTATGTGTATGTGTATGTGTATGTGTATGTGTATGTGTATGTGTATGAGTATGTGTATGTGTATGTGTATGTGTATGTGTATGTGTATGGATATGTATATGTGTATGTGTATGTGTATGTGTATGTGTATGGGTATGTGTATGTGTATGGATATATATATATATCTTTATGTATGCGTGTATGTTAATGTATCTGTATATTTGTATCTGTATCTGTCTGTGTATGTGTATGTGTATGTGTATGTGTATGTGTATATGATGTGTATGTGTATGTGTATGTGTATGTCTATGTATATGTGTATGTCTGTGTATATGTTTATGTGTATGTTTATGTTTATGTCTATGTGTATGGGTATGTGTATGTGTATGGATATGTATATGTGTATGTGTTTGTATACGTGTATGTGTATGTCTATGTGTATGTGTATGAGTATGTGTATGTGTATGTGCATGTATCTGTGTATGTGTATGTATATATATATATATATGTATATGTATATGTGTATGTATGTTTATGTGTATGTCTATGTTTATGTCTATGGGTATGTGTATGTGTATGGATATGTATATGTGTATGTGTTTGTATACGTGTATGTGTATGTCTATGTGTATGTGTATGAGTATGTGTATGTGTATGTGCATGTATCTGTGTATGTGTATGTATATATATATATATATGTATATGTATATGTGTATGTATGTTTATGTGTATGTCTATGTTTATGTCTATGGGTATGTGTATGTGTATGGATATGTATATGTGTATGTGTTTGTATACGTGTATGTGTATGTCTATGTGTATGTGTATGAGTATGTGTATGTGTATGTGCATGTATCTGTGTATGTGTATGTATATATATATATATATGTATATGTATATGTGTATGTATGTTTATGTGTATGTCTATGTTTATGTCTATGGGTATGTGTATGTGTATGGATATGTATATGTGTATGTGTTTGTATACGTGTATGTGTATGTCTATGTGTATGTGTATGAGTATGTGTATGTGTATGTGCATGTATCTGTGTATGTGTATGTATATATATATATATATGTATATGTATATGTGTATGTATGTTTATGTGTATGTCTATGTTTATGTCTATGGGTATGTGTATGTGTATGGATATGTATATGTGTATGTGTTTGTATACGTGTATGTGTATGTCTATGTGTATGTGTATGAGTATGTGTATGTGTATGTGCATGTATCTGTGTATGTGTATGTATATATATATATATATGTATATGTATATGTGTATGTATGTTTATGTGTATGTCTATGTTTATGTCTATGGGTATGTGTATGTGTATGGATATGTATATGTGTATGTGTTTGTATACGTGTATGTGTATGTCTATGTGTATGTGTATGAGTATGTGTATGTGTATGTGCATGTATCTGTGTATGTGTATGTATATATATATATATATGTATATGTATATGTGTATGTATGTTTATGTGTATGTCTATGTTTATGTCTATGGGTATGTGTATGTGTATGGATATGTATATGTGTATGTGTTTGTATACGTGTATGTGTATGTCTATGTGTATGTGTATGAGTATGTGTATGTGTATGTGCATGTATCTGTGTATGTGTATGTATATATATATATATATGTATATGTATATGTGTATGTATGTTTATGTGTATGTCTATGTTTATGTCTATGGGTATGTGTATGTGTATGGATATGTATATGTGTATGTGTTTGTATACGTGTATGTGTATGTCTATGTGTATGTGTATGAGTATGTGTATGTGTATGTGCATGTATCTGTGTATGTGTATGTATATATATATATATATGTATATGTATATGTGTATGTATGTTTATGTGTATGTCTATGTTTATGTCTATGGGTATGTGTATGTGTATGGATATGTATATGTGTATGTGTTTGTATACGTGTATGTGTATGTCTATGTGTATGTGTATGAGTATGTGTATGTGTATGTGCATGTATCTGTGTATGTGTATGTATATATATATATATATGTATATGTATATGTGTATGTATGTTTATGTGTATGTCTATGTTTATGTCTATGGGTATGTGTATGTGTATGGATATGTATATGTGTATGTGTTTGTATACGTGTATGTGTATGTCTATGTGTATGTGTATGAGTATGTGTATGTGTATGTGTATGTGTATGTGTATGTGTATGTGTATGTGTATGTGTATGTGTATGTGTATGTGTATGTGTATGTGTATGTGTATGTGTATGGATATGTATATGTGTATGTGTATGTATATGTGTATGGATATATCTATATATATCTGTATGTATGCATGTATGTTAATGTATCTGTATATGTGTATCTGTATCTGTACGTGTATGTGTATGTGTATGTGTATGTGTATGTGTATGTGTATATGATGTGTATGTGTATGTGTATGTATATGTCTATGTATATGTGTATGTCTGTGTATATGTTTATGTGTATGTTTATATGAATGTGCATGTGTATGTGTATGTGCATGTGCATGTTTATGTGTATGTCTATGTTTATGTCCATGGGTATGGGTTTGTGTATGTGTATGTTTATGTGTATGTACATGTGTATTTGTATCTGACTGTGTATGTGTATGTGTATGTGTATGTGTATATGTATGTGTATCTGTATGTGTATGTGTTTGTCTTTGTGTATGTGTATGTGTATGTGTATGTGTATGTGTATGTGTAAGTTTATGTGTATGTGTATGTGTATGTATACGTGTATGTATATGTGTATGGGTATGTGTATGTATATGTATATGGGTATGTGTATGTTTATGTTTATGTGTATGTGTATGTATATGTGTATGTGTATGTGTATGTGTATGTGTATGTGTATGTGTATGTGTATGTGTATGAGTATGCATATATATCTGCATGGTAAGGGTATGTGCATTTGTATGTGTATGTGTATGTGTATGTGTATGTGTGTGTATGTGTATGTGTATGTGTATGTGTATGTGTATGTGTATGTGTATGTGTATGTTTATGTGTATGTGTATGTGTATGTATATGTGTATTTGTATGTGTGTGTGTGAGTTTGTGTGTGTATGTGCATGTGTATGTGTATGTGTATGTGTATGTGTATGTGTATGTGTATGTGTATGTGTATGTGTATGTGTATGTGTATGTGTATGTGTATGTGTATGTGTATGTTTATGTGTATGTGTATGTGAGTGTATATGTGTATTTGTATGTGTGTGTGTGCATTTGTGTGTGTATGTATATGTGTATGTGTATGTATGAATATGTGTATGTGTATGTGTAAGTGTAAGTATATGTGTATGTGTTTGTGTATGTGTATGCGTTTGTGTATGTCTATGTCTATGTTTATGTGTATGTCTATGTGTATGTGTATGTGTATGTGTATATGTATGTGTATGTGTATGTGTATGTGTATGTGTATGCGTATGTGTATGTGTATCTGCATGTTTATGTGTATGAGTATGTGTATGTGGTTGTATATGTGTAAATATATGTGTATGTATATGTGTATGGGTATGTGTATGTTTATGTTTATGTGTATGTGTATGTGTATGTATATGTGTATGTGTATGTGTATGTGTATGTGTATGTGTATGTGTATGTGTATATGTATGTGTATGTGTATGTGTATGTGTATGTGTATGTGTATGTGTATGTGTGTGTGTGTATGTGTATGTGTTATGTGTATGTGTATGTGTATGCGTATGTGCGTGTTGATGTGTATGTCTGTGTATGTATATGTGTATGTGTATGCATACATATATGTGTATGTGTATGGGTATGTGTATGACTATGTGTATGTGTATGTGTTTGTGTATGTGTACGTGTATGGGTATGTGTATGTGTATGTGTATGTGAATGTATATGTGTATGTGTATGTGTATGTATATGTGTATGTGTATGTGTATGTGTATGTGTATGTATATGTGGATTTGTACGTGTATGTGTATGTGTATGTGTATGTGTATGTGTATGTGTATGTATATGTGTATGTGTATGTGTATGTATATGTGTATGTGTATGTGTATGTGTATGTGTATGTATATGTGGATTTGTACGTGTATGTGTATGTGTATGTGTATGTGTATGTGTATGTGTATCTGTGTATGTATGTGTATGTGTATGTGTATGTGTATGTATATGTGTATGTGTATGTGTATGTGTATGTATATGTATATGTGTGTGTGTTTATGTTTGTGTGTGTATGTGATTATGTATGTGTATGTGCATGTGTATGTGTATGTGTATGTGTAGATCTGTCTATTGGTATGTGATTGTGTATGTGTGTACTTATTTGTATGTGTATACATATGTGTATGTGTATGTGTATGTGTATGTATAGGTGTATGTGTATGTGTATGTACATGGGTACGTGTAGGTATATGTGTATGTATATCTGTATGTGTCTGTGTATGTGTATGTGTATGTGTATGTGTATGTGTACGTGTATGTGTATGTGTATGTGTATGTGTATATGTATGTGTACATGTAAGTGTATGTATATGTTTATGTGTATGTGTGTGTATTTGGATGTGTATGCATATGTGTATGGGTATGTGTATGTTTATGTGTATGTTTATGTGTATGTGTATGTGGTTGTGTAAGTGTGATGTGTATGTATATATGTGTGTGATTGTATATGTGTATGTGTATGTATTGTGTATGTGTATGTTTATGTGTACGCGTATGTGTATGTGTATATATGTATGTGTATGTGTATGTGTCTGAGTATGTGTATGTGTACGTGTATGTGTATGTGTATGTGTAAGTGCATGTATATGTGTATGTGTACGTGCATGGGTATGTGTATGTCTATGTGTATGTGTATGTGTATTTGTATGTGTATGTGTATGTGTATGTGTATGTGTATGTGTATGTGTATGTGTATGTGTATGTGTATGTGTATATGTATGTGTATGTCTATGTGTATGTGTATGTGTATGTGTATGTGTATGAGTATGCATATGTGTATGTATCTGTGTAAATATATGTTTGTGTGTATATGTATGTGTATGTGTATGTGTATGTGTATGTGTATGTGTATGTGCATGTATATGTGTATGGGTATGTGTATGTATATGTATATGGGTACGTGTATGTTTATGTTTATGTGTATGTGTATGTATATGTGTATGTGTATGTGTATGTGTATGTGTATGAGTATGTGTATGTGTATGAACATATATATGTATGGTAAGGGTATGTGTACGTGTATGTGTATGTGTATGTATATGTGTATGTGTATGTGTATGTGTATGTGTATGTGTATGTGTATGTGTATGTGTATGTGTATGTGTATGTGTATGTGTATGTGTATGTTTATGTGTATGTGTATATGTATGTGTATATGTAAGTGTATGTATATGTTTATGTGTATGTGTGTGTATTTGGATGTGTATGCATATGTGTATGGGTATGTGTATGTTTATGTGTATGTGTATGTGGTTGTGTAAGTGTGATGTGTATGTATATATGTGTGTGACTGTATATTTGTATGTGTATGTGTATGTGTATGTTTATGTGTATGCGTATGTGTATCTGTATATATGTATGTGTATGTGTATGTGTGTGAGTATGTGTATGTGTACGTGTATGTGTATGTGTATGCGTATGTTTATATGTATGTGTATGTGTATGTGTAAGTGCATGTATATGTGTATGTGTATGTGTATGTGCATGTGTATGTGTATGTCTATGTGTATGTGTATGTGTATTTGTATGTATATGTTTATGTGTATGTCTATGTGTATGTGTATGTGTATGTCTATGTGTATGTCTATGTTTATGTTCATGTGCATGTGTATGTGTATGTATATGCGTATGTGTATGTGTATGTGTATGAGTATGTGTATGTGTATGTGTATGAGTATGTGTATGTGTATGTGTATGTGTATGTGTATGTGTATGTGTATGTGTATGTCTATGTGTATGTGTATGTGTAGGTGTATATATATGTGTATGTGTATGTGTATGTATATGTATATGTATATGTATCTGTATATGTATATGTATATGTATCTGTATATGTATATGTATATGTATCTGTATATGTATATGTATATGTATCTGTATATGTATATGTATATGTATCTGTATATGTATATGTATATGTATCTGTATATGTATATGTATATGTATCTGTATATGTATATGTATATGTATCTGTATATGTATATGTATATGTATCTGTATATGTATATGTATATGTATCTGTATATGTATATGTATATGTATCTGTATATGTATA
>SZWC01000781.1:329775-356585 GCA_023375785.1 Penium margaritaceum | reverse complement strand
CTACCACAGCCAGTACCAGACGGCTGATCCGCTCCAGTCCCAGACGGCAGCGCGTGCCATGCGTGGACTGCTGTACGCAGTTCCACAGGAGACAGTGGTCGACTTTCGCCCCTTCCTGGGCGCGCCTATGACAGGAGCAGGCGCAGACCCGCGCCGCGGCTGGGAGCTCGCGCTGACCTTTTTTGCAGCAGAGACTCACGCGACCCGGTCAGCGTGCCTTCGCGAGTTCCACTCCCTTCATCAGGGATCCTCGGAGTCAGCAGCTGATTATTGGCGTCGGGCCATGCGCCTGTACACTCGTCTGGGCACCGGAGGCGGCTCTCAGCTCTGGGCGCTGGACACCATCATGCTGGGAGTGCGCCCCGAGCTCACTGACACCTTCTCCCGCCTCGACCAGGACGTACTCGCGTCCATGTCCAACACCCTGCAGCTGTTGCCCTGGGCACAACGGTACTTCATCGAGGTCGCGACAGCTGACGAGGCAGCCCACGCGCATCGGCAGGGCGCCATGGCCGCAACATCAGTGGGAGCGACGTCCTCTACGCCTTCCACACCGTCGTATACCTTCACCCCCACAAGCTCCACCTCTGCCTCTCCCGCTTCCTCCCCTGCTACTCCGACAGCCACTGCAGTAGCCGTGAAGGGGAAGAAGGGGAAGAAGAAGAGGGGACCGCAGCAGCCTTCCGGTGGCACCGGACGGGCGGTCCGCTGCCACAACTGCGGCGGACCTCATCGCTACACTGAGTGTCAGCAGGAGCTGGACTGGGCGCGGATCACCCGCGGTCTTCAGGCAGCCCACGAGGAGCGGATCCGCACTGGAGCAGCAGCCGGTGCCGCAGCGACCTCGAGGGCAGCACCGGCGGCAGATCCTCCGCCATCCGGGGGGAGTACCACGCCGGACCCGAGGGACCAGACCATCGCAGAGCTACGTCGACTGCTGGCACTTCGCTCACAGGGAGGTGCGAGTGTGCTGTCACAGCCGAGTGGTCCACAGACTGACTGTCCATCTGTGTTTGTGGCACGTGGTCGTACTTGTGGGGGGGCTGCGTCGCCTGGTGAGGATGAGTCTGACAGCACAGAGTGGATGGATGAGTCGCATCGTCGTGCGTTGTCCCGCTGTCCTGCCACACCTGCTTAGCGTCCAGCGGAGGCAGCGTGCTCCGTTGCTCGTTGTACCGTGACCACCACAGGTCGTGAGGCGAGTGGCCACTGGATCATTGACTCAGGGGCCACTCACCACATGACCTGCGACCGTACCGCCTTTGTCGTGCTTGGTCCTGTTTGGTCTGTTCGGTCAGTGCGGACAGGTTCTGGGCAGTCACTACCTGTTCAGGGGATAGGGGTCGTACGGTTCGATGGTCCGTCTGGTCCCGTGTATCTTTCTGACGTGCTTTTTGTGCCTGATCTCAAGCTCAGCATGTCCTCTGTCCGTGCCTGCACGAGGATGGGTCTCTCTGTTCACCACTCCATTGATGATGCCACGATCACTGCACTTGACACTTCCACGGTTGTGTTGCGTGCCTCTGTTGTGGATGACCTGTATCGCATCGTGCGCTGCTCTGCTCCTGACTCTTCCCCTTGCTCATCTGCCCGCGTCTTTGTCACGGGGGTGTTGTCTCCTGACCACCAGCGCCTGTTACATCGGCGCTTGTGTCATGTGAGCACGGACATTGTGTCCAGGCTCATTCGTACACAGCCCGCTCTCGGTCTTGACGCTGCTTCCTTCGAGAAGCTGCCCAAGACCGACTGTCTGCTCTGCGCTCAGGGCAAGATGCATCGATGCACCTACCCTGCCTCCGTCACTCGCGCGCAGCGTCCCCTGGAGCTTGTCCACTCGGACCTCCTCGGACCTCTCCCTATCGCGTCTGTCGCTGACCGTGGTCGGTATGTTCTTACACTCACGGATGACTTCACCCGCATGCGATGGATCTACTGCCTCCGCCATAAGAGTGATGCCGCTCTAGCCGTGCGCTTGTGGCTCGTGATGGCCGAGCGTCAGTCTCGTCACTCCCTCCACACCTTCCGCTCTGACCGCGGGGTGAGTATCTCGGTGAGCTGACCACTCACATCACCGAGCTTGGTATCTGTCACCAGCTCTCGGCCCCTACTACGCCACAGCAGAACGGTGTGTCGGAGCGCTGGAACTGCACCATGGAGGACGCGGTTCGCGCCATGCGCGCTGAGTGCGGTCTCCCAGAGTCCTTCGCCTTCGAGGGCTTCGCCTACATGATGTGGGTCTGGAACCGCCTCCTGCATGGTCCTTTGTCGGACCATGTCATGCCGTATGAGCTGTGGTTCGGTCAGCGTGCGGACCTCAGGCTTGCTCGCGTCTGGGGTTCCTTGGCCTGTGTCTGGTACACCGAGGACCAGCAGGGGTCCAAGGTCTCTCCGCGGGGCCGGATGTGTGCCTTCCTCGATGTCTCCTCGCGCTCCAAAGCGTGGCGTTTCTGGGATGCGGGTCGCCACCGCATCGTTGAGTCGCGCGACGCGGTGTTTTTTTAGGCACTGTCGTACTGCGACCTGTCTGCCATTCTCACCCAGGCAACGTCTCACGTTCCCACCTGTGAGGCCTCCCGTCGGATGGGGGAGTCTACCCCACAGGGTGAGTCCGTCCGGGGTGCCTCCGGGGTGGGACCGTCGCTGGCCACCATTGACCCGGCCATCATTGCTGTCGGGCCTGTAGTCTCTACGCCTGCCCCGCTTGCGCCCGCCACGACTGTCCCGCCTGCGCCTGCCACGCCTGCCTCACCCGCGCCTACCGCGACTGCCTTGCCCGCGCCTGCCGCGACTGCTTCGCCCGCACCTGCAGCGCCTGCTTCGCCCGCACCTGCAGCGCCTGCTTCGCCCGCACCTGCAGCGCCTGCTTCGCCTGCCGGGGCTGCACCTGCCGTCTCTTCGCCTGCGGTGCCTGCCTCTCCCTCGCCCGCCGCGACTGTCTCGCCCGTGCCTGCCGCGACCGTCTCGTCCGTGCCTACACCGCCTGTTTCGCCCACGCCTGCTGCGCCTATCTCGCCCACGCTTGCAGCGTCTCCAGAGACAGCACCTGCCCTCCCTGTGCCAGAACCGTCGGTCAGCTCAGACTCGGGCTACTCCCTTGGACCAGGTGGGCGTCTCCGCCCACTGGCCTCACGAGCACCTTCGACTGCGGTTGCGCCACTTAGACGACGCACGCGCAACGTACACAGTGGTGACCCTGGCACAAAGGCTCTTGGCCTAAGTGTCCAAGGCACCTACACGGAGGTGCACCCAACTTGTCCCATTGGGCACCAGCTGATCGCTGACGAGCACGAGGCTGCACAGGCAGCTGCTGCTGACCTAGTTGCGGTCCGTCCGACCCATGAGGCATGTGTCCTGGCCACCCGGAGCTCCCCTTTGACGGTCCCTGATCCAGACACGTTAAAGGAGGCTCTCTCAGGAGAGGATGCTGAGCAGTGGCGGGCCGCCTGTGAGGACGAGCTCAGGGCCATCCGGGAGCACGGAATCTTTGAGCTGGTCGACCGTCCTGAGGGACGGAAGGTCGTGCAGGCCAAGTGGGTCTTCCACAAGAAGGTGAAGCCTGACGGCTCACTGGACCGCTACAAGGCCCGCTTGACTACCAAGGGATTCTCTCAGGTTGAGGGGATCGACTTCACTGACACCTTTGCCCCTGTTGGCCGCGTGACCACAGCTCGCGCGCTGCTTGGTGTGGTCGCTCACCATGACTGGGAGCTGCACCAGATGGATGTGAACAATGCAATCCTCCACGACACCTTGGAGGAGGAGATCTACATGGTCCAGCCACCTGGGTTTGAGGTCGAAGGCAACAAGGTCTGGCGCTTGCGCAAGGCCTTGTATGGCCTGAAGCAGTCGCCCCGGTGCTGGAACCGAGAGATCACTCGCACCCTCACTCAGGCCGAGTACGTCCAGAGTGATGCCGACCCGTCACTTTTCATCCGACGGACAGCCGAGCACCTCACTGCCATTCTGGTGTATGTGGACGATCTCCTGATTGTCCCCTTCACTGGAGGCCGTGAAGGAGGCCAAGGCGGTCCTGCAGGCCGCCTACTTGATGAAGGACCTTGGTCCAGCGGTTGTTTTCCTCGGGATGGAGATTGTGCGTGATCGTCGTCGACGGACACTCCTCCTCCATCAGGCACGATATGCACAGGTTGTGGGGGAGCAGTTTGCTGACCTCCTTGGCGCTGTTCCCGCCGCCTTGTCACCCATCACTCCCGACGGGCAGGACGCCCTGAAGGTGACAGACCCAACCGATCTGGGCGAGACTGTGGACGTGACCCTGTACTTGCACATCATTGGCTCACTGATGTACTTGGCCACGACCACGCGTCCCGACATTGCGTTCGCTGTCAACCTACTCGCACAGTTCAGTCAGTCCCCTCGGGCTCGCGCTCTGCACGCAGCTTTGCGAGTCGTCCGGTACGTGGTCTCCACACCGTATCACGGTCTTTGCTTTCGGAGACAGTGCTCGGTTGTGGTAGATGGCTACACCGACATCGACTGGGCATGGAGTCCTGATGGACGCAGCCGCACGGGTTACGTGTTCCTGCTTGGTGGCACCGCTGTGTCTTTGTGTAGCGGCAAGGAGGGGTGCATTGCTCGCAGCTCCTCAGAGGCTAAGTATGTTGCTCTGGGTGCTGGCGCCGCTGAGGCGGTGTGGCTGCAGCGGTTGTTCGAGTGCTTGGGTCAGTCCGTGCCTACCATCGTCCTCCGATGCGACAACCAGAGTGCTCTCGCGATCGCTGAGAACTCTGGTGTGTTCCACGCACGCACCAAGCACATCGCTGTCGAGTATCATTTCGTGCACGATTTGGTGGAGTGGCAGTTGATCTCCATCGTCTGGGTGGGCACAGACTTGCAGCGCGCTGACTTCCTGACCAAGGCACTGGCACGTGGGAAGTTCCTCGGGGCTGTTCGTTCCGTCGGACTGCGACCCCTGTCCGAGAGTGGGTGATTGTCCAGGTCCCTATTGAGCACTCTGTGTTGCACCGGCACGTGTTCTGCACGTGTATGGACATGCGTACCATCGGGTCATGGGGGAGTGTTGTGATGTTGTCAGTCATACACAGTTGTACAGTTGGTTGTGACCACTCGGCCGTGTCCATGCTCATGCAGATCCTTGAGGCGGACCCAGCTGGAGACAGAGTTCCTTGAGGTGATGCTCCACCCGCTGGAGGCAGCCTGGTAGCCTACCCAGTGTACCAGAGGGCTCCCACAGCCCACGGACTACGTTTGGAGGTCTTCCGGATTTTCTCGGTGGACAGCCCTGCCAGGCTGATTTACATTTTTGTTTTCTTACACTCTCTGGCTGTTCCCGGACGTAGGCGTGTGACCAGTCGTTGTGTCTGTCTTTTTGTCGTGCATCCGTAGGATAAGACGGCGCTCCATTTGGACGCTTGTGCGCAGAATTATGGCCAAAACAGTGGTTTTGGGCCGGTTCAGGTTTGACAGGCACCGCCGTGTGCGCCACCCGCCGTGAGCCACGATGGCTATTTATGCTGTGGACCTGTCATTTGTTATTCCTCTCTGCATTTACTTCAGTTGAAGCTTGAGATACAAGTGCACGTGTCTCTCCCTACCCTTGCTGTCCCTTGCATGACCTGTGTGTCAACCAGCCAGACCCGTGCTGTCAGGCTAGCAAGGAGAAAGGTTAGGAAGCTTCCTGGAATCTTCTCAAAAACTATTAATGCGGACTGAGAACGTCATTCTACAAACTCCGACGACGACTTCAGAGCGGGAGCTGGAGGTTGCGGTTCGTTACAATGGTATCAGAGCCAGACGACCCACGCGACTAAGGGTTCGACAGGAACGGTAGCTAGGTTGTTTATGAAAGGCCGCCGGCAGTTGCAAGTAGTAGCAAAAACACCGTAAGGGACAACGACATGTATACTTCACGGATTGAAGTGTCGTAAAGTGCGTTGGAGAGCTCGAAAAGAGATCTACTTGGTGGAGCCTCTTTCTTCCAACCTCTCTTTACTTCTAGGGGGCTAGCAGGATTTTTGTAGGACAGGGTGGGGATTTCCCACCCTAGAAAACCACCAAATCTTCCCCATTTCCAAGGCTCCTTCAAAACCCCTTCAACCAAAAATTGGGGAAGCATCTCTTCCCATAACCAATGGCTCGCACAACCTGAGACACCCATGAAAAGAAGGAAAAGGAGGCCCAAGGATTTGCTTTTGTTGGAGGCCTCTCTCTCGTTGTGGGGCATAAGGGAGCCGCTACCAAGGAACGCAAGAGGTGGCAAAGAAGTGAAGAGGAGACAAAGGATGACAAGAAGACAAGAGGAAGAAAAGTGGGAAGGAGTTCAATGAGTTTTAGGAATTTGTAAGAATCATCTTCTATTCTTTGCCTTTGTTTTGTGAGCGGTACTTATATGTCTTGACATTTCCTTATGTAGAAATTTTCTGTTTTCCTAGATGCTAGTCGTACCTATCGATGTGAGTCAAAGCTTAGGAAGACTATTTTACAAATCCATGCCCTTGTGCCGACCGTGGTGGCCTAGGAAAATAGAAATCAATTTTATAAATGACTCACTGGTCGTGAGAGCACGGATACCTTGGGAGGCGACACCTCCTTGAAGTTGTGGGGTGATCCTCACAATGGCTTTCACGTGCTAGTGGCACGGGTGATGAGATGGCAAGTGCCGGACCGTCCAAGACCAACAAGGGCAAGGTGGTGACAGCCTTACCACGCGTCCTCGGCGAACTCCAGATTTTGGGAGACAACGCCGGGAGCACGGTTGCCAAACCAAAGGCAAGCATATCGCCAAAGGCAACCGGCGCCAACCTCGTTGACACCGAGAAGTGTGCGAAGGCCGGAAAGGTGCTCGACGAGCACGTCCACACGCACATGGAAGACCTCCACGCGACGGACAACGCGTTAGAGGAGGATCACCCGGAAAGGGACCCCGATGAAGAGCACGACAACGAGGATGGGGAAGACGACAAGGATCGAGATCATCGCCATCATCGTGTGGCAAAATTGAGCCAATCGATTGAGAAGGGCAAGCCGCTCGCTGCATTGCCTAAAGTTGCGGAAAGCAACGAGGCTCACAAGAGCTGTAAAGGCGCCGAAAGTAGCCATGCGGGAAGTTCCCGTAAGAACGAGACAGACGACGTCACCGCGAAGGCAATTTGTGATGATCGCCGGAGGCTTGTTGAGTTTGCTCCTGAGGTGGCGGGCCGACTCAAGATCACCACCGACGGCGGAGGCACGAAACCACTCGGAGGAGTGGGGGCGGCTCCCCATTTCTACGAAGTGGCCGCAATGAAGCAGGGCAGCGTCCATTTGAGCGTCGTTGCTAGCGATAGCCTCCTTTGGAAGGTGGGACTTCTTGGAGGCGTGTACGCAAACCGTACCGTCTTAAAGTGGGTAAAGGTGCACGGACAACACGAGGCCCCAAAGGCTGTCACCGATGCTCTGACGACATTAGAGCTGAAGTTGGCATTCGCCAACCTACTAGCCCACATCGGGCAGAGCATCACGGACGTGGACTGTGATCGCCACCTACAACACCAGACCGCTCATGAGGCAAGCCGCCGATGCAACGACCTCGATAAGGCGATGCAAAGAATAACCCAGGTGCGGATGTAGCAACAAGCGCAGTGCGCCGCATCTACTGATGTCATTGTCAGTGGAAACGATTACTTGCCTACCTTGATGACTTTGGGGCCACGTCTTTCCTCCACAGTGTGGAGATCGTCTGAAAGGGTGTGAAGCTGACTCACTGGCTGAATCGCAAGGAGCACGTTCAACGTGTTCACAAGGCTCCACTCAATCTGTGGGGTGACTTTGGCACTCACTCACTGACTTCAATCCTTGCGGATTGAAGACAAGCTCTTTACAAATGTGGTAAAGGAGTGTGGTGCACAACAGTCGCACCTTGAGTGGCAGCCCATGCCGTGGGAAGCCTTGTATGCAATCTTGCATAAGAAGTGCGCCCAACGTGAAGAGGCGCAACGCGCCTTGCACAAGATCAAGGAATTCAGGCACCTGGGTAGCTTGCTCGAAGCCAACTAAAGCGAATTCACCACACTTGTGGAGGAAGTCCAAAGCTTTGTCGAGGGCGATGGGACTCAGACCTTCAAGTACTCGGAGTGCAGGCTGATGGAGTTATTTCGTGATGGTCTTTCCTGCAAGAAGATGAAGGACAAGACCACCACAATAGCAATCGGTTTATCGTGGACAAGCTGGAGGGCATTGTGGGTCTACATGAGCGAAGTGTATTTAGCAAACCCGAAGCACTATGCAAACACATGGCAAAACACGCGCGTACCAAGGCCGCGACATGCGCATGGACGATATGGGGGCTAGAGGAGTAGCCGACGGCAAGGCGGGGCCAAGGGCAAGCAGCTCGCAAACCCTTCAGTCAAGAAGACTACCGGGCGCAAGACCCCAAACCAAAAGCATAGCCACGTCGATGACAAGCTGTAGGAGGCGCGTGAGGGCCGTAACACATCCTTTTGCGACAGACTCTACCACAACTGCATGCAGCCAGGCCACTCTAGGGCTTAGTTCCCTGAGGCTGCCGATTGTGTTCAAGAGGCCGCGATGTTAGCCGCAACAGCAGCAACTTGTGGAGATGTTGCAGTAGGAGGCCGCGGACAAGGCCATGAACATGGTCGTGGTCGCGACAATGGACCCGGTCGTGGAAACGGGCAGGGCCGTGGAAACGGGCAGGGCCATGGAAACGGGCAGGGCCGTGGTGTGGGTTTTCCCCACCCCGGAGTGCCATTAGTGGGGACCACTCAAGGGTGAAACCGGATCACGAGTATGTGTTCATGTTTTCAGACGAGGATGTTAAGCAATTTCTCCCGACAAGGATGTTAAGGAGTTCAAACTTCTTCGTTGTTTTCTCACCTCTTGTTGAACCTCATTCTACACTTGCTGACCGTCATTGCCCATTAAACCTTGCATCTCCAGGCAAAATACATAACCATACATGCTTAGTGGTGGCGACATCGACCACTGTGCAAGAGTTGTGTAACATAGTGATGGAAAAAAACGCACTCAAAGCGATGAGTTCAATCACGTTCGCGGTACCTTTAGTCGATGATTTTGACCAAGTAAAATTTAAATACTAGAAGGTGCTAGCCAAATTCACACATGTTCACAAGGTGTGGACTCGAGTAGGTGAATCATGGGAGCTGCGACGTCTGGCGTCTAGATTCCGCGTTCATTACAAACTCGTCTTGCCATTGTCAAGCATGTTCACTCGAAAGAGTGGAGGTAATATGGCAATGTAGTTCAAAGGACACCTCGTGCCCCCGAGAACATACTTGCTGACACTGGAGGAGATGACTCCTTTGTTAGGTTGGCTTTACCCGATAGGTTAGCCTGAAGTACAAGCCATCGAATGGCATAGTTGTTGTCGGTGACAACCGTACGTTATCCCTGATCGGTACTTGTAAAGCAAAAATGTATACTCAAGGGTACACACAGAGTGTCACATTGAAGGTACTCAACCTTCTTGACCTATTTTACGTGGTGCTTGACGATCCCTGGCTCCATGAAAGCAAGGCTCTAATGTGCCTAGAATCAAAGCGTTTGATCCTCCAAAAATGACAGCGTCTCTTTACGCTTATTCCGAGTACGGAATTGTCGTCGATCCAACTCAAATTCCATGCCAGCTTGTTTGTGATGCAGGTCAAGAGACGTATTCGACAAGGTTTTCAATACTTCTTGGTCCAGCTACAGAAAGTGGAGGACAGCATGAAGGAGAACACGCCACAAGAGATGAAATATCTATTGGCGGAGTTCTCAGACATATTCCAAGACCCACTGGCTAGGCTTCCGCTAGAACAACACATGGGCCACACGAGTCCGCTGCAACTGGAGGCAAATCCTCCATTCAGACCCATGTATCACCTTAGTCCAGCATAAAGGGGAGAGGCCAAATGCCAAATCAAAGAGTACCATGCAAAAGGGTGGATTGAGCCAAATAGCTCACCGTACGGTGTGCCAATCTTTTCTGTGAACAAAAAGGACGGTGGTTTACGCAAGTGCGTGGACTACCGTGTGTTGAACAAGCTGACGGTGAAAAATCGATTCCCCTTACAGTGGATTGAAGACCTGTTTCACCAAATCCAATGAGCAAAAGTGTTTTTGTCCTTGGTTTGTCTCAAGGGCACGATCAAATCTGCATCGCAGAAGATGATGTACCCAAACCGGCATTTCGAACGCACATGGGACACTATCAGTTCTGAGTGTTATGCTTCGGGCTAAAAAATGTCCCGTCAACCTTTCAGGGTGAAATGAACCAAACATCCACCAAGCAACGTGGTCATGTTGTCTTGGTTTACCTCGATGACATCCTGGTTTTCTCCAAAATCCATGGAAGAGCACATAGAACATTTGCGCAAAGTCCTTGCGATCCTTTAGGAAGAGAAGTTGTATGTAAAAGTGGACAAGTGTGAGTTGCACAAGATGAGCTCGAATACCTCGGACAAATCGTCGGCAAGGACGGTATCCGTGTTAACCCACGAAAGGTCGAAACCGTTGTGGACTGGCCACGACCAAAGAATGTTGGGAAGATTTGGTCTTTCCTCGGACTTGTAAACTACTTTTGACAGTTTATGCAAGGGTATTTGACCCTCGTAGTACTGCTAACCAGGCTCACTAAAAAAGACATGCGCTAAGAATGGACATGTGATTGCGAGAACTCTTTTCTCAAAGTCAAAAAACTTCTATACATAGTGCCCGTCCTAGCTCTTCCCAATCCATCGCAACCGTGGGAGGTTTGATGTGATGCATCCGTAGTAGGATTCAAAGCCATTCTTGTACATAACAGTCATCAGTTGCGTATGAGAGCCGGAAGCTCATCCCCGCGGAAATACGGTACATGACTGGGAATCAAGAGCTCCTTGCGGTAGTACATGCTTTCAAGATGTGGCGTTGGTACCTCGAGGGTGCTAAAGGGGATGTGACGGTCGTGACCGACCATAACCCATTGGTGTTTTTCCAAACGCAACCAAATGTGTCAAGACGATTGGCACATTGGATCGAATACTTGAGCTGAGTCTCGTTCACGTGGGAACATCAGTCAGGATGCATCAATGTGGTCGATCCACTAAGCCGACAGCTTATGGAAGTTAAAGCAACCACCAAGGTCGGTGGGTGTTCTATGGCCATTACGACGGCAACTGTGCAAGCACTAGAGTCCCCTACACCTGTGCAGCAACCACCCTGAGAGACTATCCATCACAACAATTTTGTCAACATAATCCGGATGGGATATTGTGTGGATTCTTGGTTTCAAGACTCTCAAAATCTAGACAAGTACAGATTGGTGGAGGCCGCAGTAATCTCTTGGCACGGGAGACCTTGGAGCGAAGAATATCTCATAGTTCAATGACCCGCCAGTCGCAGGTCATTTGGGTACTCTCGAACCACTATTGGTGGCCAAGATGGAGTGTTGATTTCCGTAAGTATTACATGACATGCGACTCATGTCTTCGAAATGAGGCTAGTAATAAGAAGCCTATTGGACTCCTCCACCAAGTTCCCATTCCTGGGACTCCATGGGAGTGCGTCAGCATGGACTTCATTACTGGTCTTCACGACACGACCCGTGGGCACGATGCAATACTAGTGGGTGTGGATCTTTTGATGAAGATGACACACTTCATTCCTACTACCACTGATGTGAATGCATAGGAGACTACTCGTCTCTTCTTTGATGGTGTCGTAAAGTACCACGGCTTGCCATTGCGCATTGTCTCCGATCGAGATTAAAACATTGCTAGTAAATTCAGACAAAAGATGCATGCCTACTTTGGCAGCACGTCGCAAATGTCGACATCGTTTCACCTTCAAGCTAAAGGACAAAAAGAGTGCATGAACCGCACTCTAGAACAAATGCTCTGCATGTACGTGGACCCTGCCATGAATGACTGGGACGAATTCCTAGCACCGGCGGTGATTAACTCGGTGAACGAGTCTACACTGTTCACACCGCTTATGTTGAAGAGTGGTCGGCATAAAGTGGTTCCCTCTTCATTGGTGAAGAGTGGGAGGGCAGGTTCTTTTTGTTCAAGCCTTTGCTGATTGCATGGAATCCTTATTACACAAGGCGAAGGGTCACCTTCAAGCTGCTTGACAACAAAAAAAGACATATGCTGACAAAAGTCGCGGTGAGGTCTCGTTTGACATCAGTGACAAAGTGCTGCATAGCACTAAGTATCTTTGGCTAAAGTCCCCAGGGGCACAGAAATTTCTATCAAAGTGGATTGGGCCGTTTTCCATCGTTGCACGCCTCCTGCCATTAGCATATTGATTGCTGCTTCTGCCGATTATGAAGATACATGATTTGTTCCATGTGAGCCAGTAGGCTCCATACACAGTAGAGGGAACCGTTCAGCCACCACCAGCAGTCCTTGCTGTTGATGGCCACTACAAGGTTCTTCGTCTACTCTAGTAGCAAGAGCGTACACTCCAGCCCCGGGTTGTCATGGAATACCTCGTTCATTGGGCCGGGTGTGGACATGAACATAACTCATGGGAGCCCGGATTCTTGGTTGTCCACAGAGGTGGTCAATGAGTGTTGGAGTGAGCTGGCAGCTTGGACAAATCGACACGTGTTTGAGGGCACCACCTAAACTTGGAAATATGAACAGCATTCTCGCAGGGTGGCATTCATGGATTGCAACCATAGGAGGTTGGAGATGCCCAACATGGTTGTCGGGTAGATGCTATAGCCTAAAGGGGGGAGGCCGCTTGCCGTGGAGACTGATAAGCTATAGCTTAGGTCCAAGTGTCATGCACGTGTTCATGCTTAGTCGGTGATTGAAGTTATTGATTTTTGTTCACAATGTTAATGACTCACTATGTGATTATCGTTTTTGTTGTTCATGAACCGAGACGGTCCATAATAAGTGGGGACGAATGTAGCGGGACGACCGCTTTGACCATCCCTCCTCGCTTAACCGAGGGGTAGCTGCTCACCACCCCTTGCGTCAGCGAGGGCTGGCTGACGGCCAGCACTTTGCTGGCCGCCGGCCAGGTCGCTGCCGGCCGGTAGGATGGTTGGCGGCCGGCCAAGTCTCTTGCCGGCCACCAGCTGGCCAGCCGCCAGTCGCTGATGGGGACCTCAGTCCAATTGGTGGCTGAGGGGCCACGATGGCCTGAAGGGCGAGGCCCCGTGGCCTTGTGTCCTTGTCCCCGCTCGCCCTCCTCGCAAGCGAGCGAGCAACAACGAGGGAGGAGGATGCGGGAGGAGGGACAAAAGACAGCTGGCACGAAATCGCCAACGTGGTTCGTATGCAATGATTTCGTGCCAGAATGTCAAAAAACGTAAATCAAAGTTCGTTTCGGACAAACTTCGACATAAAATAACAGAGTAATGTGTGCAAACGCACGAGTTTGAGGGAAAAAACCCCTGTTTGGGTCCCAAAACTAGGGGTAAGGTAAAAAACGGAAGTGGACCTCCGGAGACTTGAGATGTTTGAGTCTCCCTGCTCTGGGTCGTTGATGACAATTGCCCCTCAGTCCTGCGAAGGGGGAAGACCATTGATGCGGACTGAGAACGCCGTTGTATGAACTTTGACGATGACTTCAGAGAAGGATCTAGAGGTTCCGGCCCTTTACAACTTTGATGATGAATGTCAGAATATTCGAACATACATACAATTGTTGAGTTACAAATGAGGCATAGTCGGGGTCATTGGATTGAATGTCGAGCGACGCGTGCGGAGTGAGTGGTCGGATTCAAGAAGGTCCGCCAAGAAGTTGGGAGTCTTCGAGAATCGACAGTGAAGATGCGTGATGCATCTTTATCAATCCATATTCCTTGTGAAGCGTCAAGAAGCCGACCAAAAGGTCGGGACTCTTCTGTTTGTAGGTTCGCGAGAGGGGTCGAAGTTGCCAAAAGGTTGGAGAACATCAACTTAGGACGGGGCAGCTGGCCAATTTTCTCTCGACCTTCTGAGTGCATATTGCGGTCCTCGCAACGTGATGGGCTGTTTGTATAATAACAGAAATGCCCACTTGTGAAGATTAGGGACTCGTGTACATTTGGTCCGCGATGTCCCAATGCGTGCAATTGTGGCCCAGAGACGGTGTTAGTAGCAGTTGATGAGATGATTGACGTCATGGAGATTGTCGTAGGGTTCCCAAATGTTGTGCGTGGTGTTGTAGCCATGCCATTTGACGAGATGTTCTTTCTTCTTGCCTCATCGTCGAAGACTAAGGATGTCCTAGATAACGTACTCCGTGTCTTTGCCCACTTGGAAGGGAGGTGGAGGAGGGTCATCCCTTCCAGGGAAGTTCTCTCGAGTGTCTTGGTAGTGCTTGAGTTTGGTGACATGGAATACCAGATGAACTTGCATAATGTCAAGGAGTTTGAGTCGTACAACAATAGGGGTTTACATGCGCTCGATCTCAAACAGTTCCAACCATGGGGGTTTGAGCTTCGAACAGTCGGATCTGCGGAGTTTGATGTTCGAAGAGCTGAGGAGGACTTTGTCGCTAGCGGTGAAGATGTTGTCGCTGCGATGTCGGTCAGCCGCTCAGTTCATCGTTGCTTGTTTCTTTGCAAGATTTTGCTGTGTTTCCTCCTAGACGGTGGTAAAGTCTCAGCATTGCACGTCCAGTGCTAGAACATTACTGCGACTCTGTAGCCCGGTTGGTGTGGCGAAAATTTTGACATGCTTTTCCTTCGGAAGTGATGGTGGACGTTGTCGGGATGAAGTGTTACATTTTATGAAATCTGTCAACGACCACGAGGATGGCATCATATCCCTCGGGTCTGATTGGTAATCCGATGACAGAGTCCATGGAGATGTCTACCCATGGTTCGTTTGGAACGGGATGAGGCTATAGAAGTCCGAGTGGCCTCGTGCGACGAGATTTTTGTTGCTGATATGCAACACAAATATGTGTCGCATGTTCTGCAGAAGTTGGCCATGTCAGATTGCATCTTGTCCCACTAGTATTTTTTGCCAGTTTCTTCAACGTCTTGTCCTCTCCGAAGTGTCCACCTGAACCAGTGTTGTGGCTTTCTTTGAGTAGCGTACAGCAAAGTTCATCGTTTGGGGAACGGCCACCTGGCGAGTGAAGTGACGTCACCATTAGGGTGCGTCGAACCGGAACTTGGTTTTATCATATCCGCCGTGCAGGTCATAGCCTTGTGCAAACAATCCCTCGAGGTAGGGGTCTCGCTGTAGTTGTATGGTTCCCATGTCGGCCATTACATCTGGTCAGGGGCTGAGTGCATCCACAGGATTGGTTTTTCAACTTGTGACCGCTCATCCATTAGTCCCCTTGGATGGTAGGTCTGCTACCTAGCTTAAATTTGAAGCGATGGTCAATGTCTCACTAAGGAGGTAAGGTTTTTGGGAGTTTGTCAGGGAAGACGTTCGCAAATTCCTTGACAAGTGGTGCAAACTGTTCCAGTACCATTGCAAACTTCGTCGAGGCCGATGAGGCTGATGAGGCCGATGATGAGTCAGGTACTGCCACTTTTGCTTCTCCCATTAGCTCAAGATGTATGGGCCACGCACAAGCTCCTCTTCATATACTATGCTTGGCCACGTTGAGCGGTACCAGCTGTACCTGTTGTCGCTTTTCAGATCCGCGACTTCCTCTGCTGCTTCCACCTCTTCTGCTTCCGCTGTCGGCTTTTTTCCCATACGTGGAAGTTGTTGTTTGGCACCGTTGATCTCCACATAGACGTCGCCGTTGTTCTACTCGACTTTCGGATTGTGTCGGTACAAGAAATCTCGCCCGTGGATTATTTTGTGATCGCTCATTGGACAAGTCCTCCAGACCGTTATGTCCTGAAGATCTCTCACTTGTAGTCATAGTGGTTCTTAGAGTCTCCGTATCTATAGTCTCTCGTCGATGGTTTTTCCTTCAAACACCCTTGGTTTGGTCTGCAAACCCAGCTTGCAAATCATGTCGTTGCTCACAAAGCTGTGTGAAGCTCCTCCATCCAATAGTGCCGGTACCGTTCTGCGACTTCAGCATCATCGAGGCTTAACTTTTCGCAGTATTGCCGATTGGTCGTCCTCGTAACCCTCGTCAAAACTTGCGATCTCAGAATCCCTCTACGGTGATTCACCCATTCAAATGGGTGATCATTTTGTGCAGATCGTTCCTTGAAGACAAGAGATGCTCCTTTTACTCCTGCCCTTTGCCGTTCCCCGACTCATTTTTCTACGAATTCCCCCCCTTTTTGGCCTGCTGCTTTTTTGGAAATTTCAAGTGATTTACCCAAATTTTCCGAAGTTGTAGCAAGTTCGCGTGTCTCTCTTGTCGACGGTGTCTACTTCCATCGGAGTCGAGGAGTCCGCCGACTGGTTTTTTCCATTCCCACGATTATTGTGGTTAGGAGGTTGGCAGCCATAGGATTCCTGTAATCGGCTCTGATGATCTTCTCTGTTGTTGCGATCATCTACGAAAAGTCGTTATGAAGGCCAAAAATGGCGATCGCTCGCCCAATATCTCGCTTGAGGTAGTTCTTGTAGTGAAAACGGAGTTCGTCAGGGGCAATGTCTGCACCAATGATGATCTCGCGGAATCTCCGTGTTTACTCCGCCACTCTAGACAACTGACGCAGACGCTAGAGGTTGTACCATGTGTTGGAAATTTCATTCAGTCGTCCTAAGCATGTGAGCATTGTGGGAGAGAATTCATTCCAGTTGGTTTGTGGCGTCAGCGCGTCTTGCCACTATGGGCTGATTTGCTCCAAGTATAGAACGCCTTCGGTCAGTGATGTGAGATGGACGCCGTGAGCCATTGATGATGGTCCGCCGGTCTCCTACTGCCGTTGGATGGTCTTTAGGTCGGACCACCAACTCAACGCCATACCGCGTAAAAGCGCGGCCGCGAGGTCAGTTTTCTTTTCTTCGTTGTTGACTCTAGTAGCGGTGAAGTACACCTCCAAACTCGTCAGCCACATCCAAACCGTTGGTCCCTTTGAGTTTTCAGGATCAAACAGTTCTGGTGGAGGTGGACGAATCTTAAGTTTGTTCGAGAGATGGGAATTTCTCTTGACGTGCACTACTTCACGCACTCTTGCATTGCAAAGAGCCTCCATCGCGACATTGATTTGCTGGAGCAGGTGGTTGTTGATCCCTTCGAGGGTGGAGATCATGTTCGCTAGTTCCTCGTTGATCCACAGTTGTTGTCTTGTGCCACCTATTGTCCCTGTTGTCGTTTAGTTCCAGATGCCGTGAAGCTTGCTACACCAACGTTTGTTGTCGTTTTGGGGTTTGCGTGCATTGGCACAATGTGCTCCTCCATCGCCAAAGACCTCGTCAAAGACCCGCTGTTGGTCATCGGTTACACTCGCTTGCCTCACATTGTAGTCACAAATTGTACAAAGTCTTGACCTGCGAGATGCGCTGAAGACTTGTGCGAGGTAGTCCTCCGGATGGGTGAACAATTCATATGCCTCTCTAATGCCGGTGCGCTCTGATACCAAGTGCTACACGAAACGGAGCATAGATGGTCAATAGGTAGAAGTTGTGAGGCAAAACGAGATTTAGAATTTGGGACACTTGAGGAATGCATAGTTAGCAATAAGTGTAATTTGACGATAAGTGTCAAAATGGTCGAACACATGTATGCATACAAGTGACGAGTTACAAGTGAAGCATAGTCGGGGTCGTTGGATCGAGTGTCGAGCGATGTGTGCGGAGTCGCGTAGTGAGTGGCCGGATTTGAGAAGGTCCTCTGAGAAGTCGGGGGTCTTCAATAATCGACATTGAAGATGTGCGATGCATCTTTGTAAATCCAGATTCGTCGTGAAGCGTCAAGAAGCCAACTGAAAGGTTGTGATACTTCTGTTCATAGGTTCGCGAGAGTGGTCGAAGCTGTCAGAAGGTTCAAGAATATCCACTGAGAGCGGAGCAGTTGGTCAGTTTGTACTCGGCTGGCAGAGTGAATATCGCGGTCCCCGCGATGCGATGGGCTGTTTGTGTACTAACAAAAATGCCCACTCGAGAAGATTAGGGACTCGTGTACGTCTGGTACGTAACACAAGGGGCATTGGCTTTTAAAAATACATATCTCCACCTAAGCCCCAAAATAGCAGGGCCTTTATGAAATCATTAAAAGGAGATTGATTTTCAATTCTCTGGAAAATGAAAAACAAAATCCTGAAGTCGTGGGTCAGGATCCTCTTTAGACCGTCGATGAGAGTGCTACTTAAGCATGGCTCCACTCGGCCTGCTCACAGCCACCCTGGCCATTCCTGAGATCTCTGAATTTTAACTGCATCTACTGCAAGCTGATCTTGACAGTCTTACTGTTGAGCTTTTGCCCACAAATTCCACTCTTGGCATTGGCCCTCTCTATGAGTTAAACTCACTGATTAGTGGAATAGCTTGCACAACATGCGGCTTCATTGAGCAGCTCTCGCTTCCATCACCATCTCCTCCACCTCTACGTGTGGGACATCATCCTACTCTTCCTCCTCTTCTCATCCCACTCCAACTGCCCAGGCCTCTCAGGGTACTAGGCTAGTGGGAGCGGTGGTCCAGGCTGTGGCAGAGGTAAAGGCCTCGGTTGTTGCGACAAGACCTCAACTTCAACCTTGGCTCTTGGCATGGTAATCTGCTGGAACTATGGTGCTACTAGGCAATCAACTCTCAAATGCATTACTTTATGTGATAGCATACGCCTTACCTCTGCGATGCGGGCCCAGTGGGCTCGAACAAGAATCAGCACGTCTACTACTACAACAAATCCCATCATTATGGCACCAACAACCAGTGCATCCGTTGCCGCTGCCTTCAGCACCACCATGGCCCCCTTGCAACAACCAACTCCTCAATCCTTTTTCCTAGGGTTTGGTGCTCCCTTCCTCTGGCCCCACCTACTATGGACCTAAGGGTGTAAGCCAAAAACTGAGAATCGAGGTTGAGAATCACAATTCCGAGACTGATCTCGGAATCGCAATTCCGAGTCTGGGACTGGTCTCGGAATTGCAATTCCAAGTCTTGCACTCAGAATCGTGATTCCGATTTATGTCTCTATGGCCATGGGAAACGAGGAAAGAAATAGTTTTGAACATGAAATAATGAGGGTATAATGGACAAACTTATATGTTTATAATCAAATGTACTTGTAAAGTATATGCTCAATCGAGAAAAAACTATCAAAATCATCAAATCTCAGGTTTGGATTTGTACACATGTCCCCAGAATTGTGATTCTCAATGGCCGGATTCGTGATTCTCACTAGTGAGAATCGTGATTCTCGGACTCGCAAGACTGAGACTCGGAATCACGATTCCAAGTCTCAGACTGGTCTCGGAATCGCAATTTCGAGTCTGACCTTAGAATCGCGAGACCAGTCTCGTTTTCACCCTTATATGGACCGCCATCTCCTCACTACATAACGCTTTCCTGGCTCCGTGATGATGGTCATTTCTTTGACCCTCGCCCCTCCCGCTGTCGCTCCAATCATCGTGAGGAGGAACGTACAATGGAGAGTCGTCTCACTGAAATCCTTAAGCATCGTTCACAGAGAGTGAGGGTGTGGTTGGCTTGTCGAGCTCTTTCGTTTGTGATTCGGATGGAGCCCTTCGTGGTTCGTCATCCGGTGCTTTCAGAGTGCTTGGCCTGATGGCCATTCATGGATTGAGGATTGGCAGTCAAACACTTTTCCTCATTGTCTTTGTGTGTCTTCTCATTTTATCCCACCGTCTGCTATTGTCGCTGTCTATCTCGTCATTCCATATGCCAGTGTGCCTGGTGGCTTCTGGATCATTAATTTAAGTGGCACCCACCATATGAAATCCTTCATATCCCTCATACCTGTTGGATTTTTTGGTTTTGTACGCATTGCCTCTGGCCAACTTCTTCCCGTTCAGGGAGTTAGCGTTGTCCTCTTTGTTGATCTTGGTGGAGACCCCTCCCTCCCTAGTATTCCGATTGTGCATAGACTTGAATCCAACCCTTTGTCCTTCATCATCATTGATGATTAGGGCATGGACTTCTTGTCAAATCATGGTGTTAACAACTTCTCCCTTCGTTCATGCGGTAGAGTGGTTCTTTGTGGTCTCTTTTGCGATCGCCTCTTCTATGTCCCTATTTCTCTCACCCCTTACTTATGATGCCTCTACCTTGCTCCTTCTCTTTCTTCAGTGTGTGTTGACCTCTTACACTGCTGCCTTTTCCATATCCACACTGTAATCATCACTCATCTTCGACGCACACAACCAGCCGTGGGGCTCGACTCTGCCACTTTCGCCATTGCATGCTCCTCTACTTGCCTTAACTGTACTTGTGGAAGATGTACCGCTCCCCTTTCAGCAAAACTGATTCTCTTACTACCCATCCTCTTGATCTTGTGCATGTTGATGTTATGGACCCTCTTCCCTATTACATCCTTGACGGCCTTGGCTGTTATGTACTCTTCCTAGTTGATGACTTATCTCCCTATCGTTGGGTCTATACCTTGCTTCACAAAAACTTGGTGACTGATGTCATTGAGTCCTAGTCACGACTAGCTGATTGTGCTTGTTTACACCAATTGCGTGTCTTTTGTTTTGATCAAGGTGGTGATTTATTGGTCCTATTCATCGCTTCCTTAAGTCTCATGGTGTGTGCATAGAACCATCTGCATCATACATGCCACAACAAAATGGTGTGTTTGAATGTTGGAATCATATCTTGGCCAATGGTGTATGTTCCCTTCTCTGTAGCTCTGGTCAGTCATCTCTCTTCGCCTTTGGGGCCATGTCATACATGTCTTGGGTGTGGAACCGTGTTCCCCATAACCCCCTCTCTTGTCTTGTTACAATTTTAAAGCTGAACCGGTCATCTTGCTGACTTTTGTTTTGTTGGCGTGGGGTTCCGTCGCCTCTGTTTGGCTTCCTGATGATTATCGTGACGATTACTTCTATTCTTGTGGTCGTCTCTCTGTTTTTCTTGGTGTCTCTCTCTTCTCAAAATCTTGGTCGATGTCATGTCATTGAATCTCGTGACAGTGTCTTCTTCGAAGATGTTTATGAATGTGACATGCTTCGGCTCACTTCATCCTCCCCAGTCCTTCCGATCTCGCTTTCACGACTTGGGGGAGGTTTTGGCTCGCCTGTCTCTTGTGGGGCTACTGTTGCCCCCTCGGTATGGGAACCGCCGGACAGTGCTTCCTCTCAGCATTTTCCATGTACACATGTCACGTCTCCTCACGGCTCGTCCCACCTGTCATCCTCCCCTACTGCCTCTTTAATAGGTGACCCTCTAATCTCCCCCACAGCGACCCCCGCTTCTTCTCCTCCAATCCAGCCGAACACCTCCTTGTCCCAGCCCGTTGTGCGGCCTGTAGCCTCCTCTACTGAAAATTTCCCCCCACTTCTGTCTCCATATGGTAGTTGTGGTTGGCTTCAGTCTATCCCCTCTTAGACTCGACCATCTGTCTCTCACTCTTGTACCTGTGCCTCTTGTGATCCCAAAAGAAGTGATCATACAATGGACCCCACCATCTTGCCCCGAGCCACTGTTTTTTGTGAACTGGGCCTTCGTGCCCTTGACATCACTCCGACTGCCTGTCCCATTGTTGTCTTTGTGATGTACCCCAACACCTCTCTTGGATGCTCCCTCATTATGCAGGAGTTCTTCCGAGCTCTTGTCAATTCCGCCACTGGCTATGTTGCTACATGCTTTGCCACCGGTGCTCTCTCCCCATTCCCGCCTGAACCAGTAAGAGTATGTGACGCACGCAATGCAGCTGAGTCCACCTTGTGCAAGACAACAATGTTGGAAGAGCTTGTTGCTCTCATTGATCATGGCGTCTACGAGTGAGTGGATCTTCTACAGGATGGAAGGCAATGTCAGCAAGGTGGGTGTATCATCAAAAGTTGAAGCCAGACAGCACCATCGAGTTGCACAAGGCTCGGGTCATCGCCAAAGGTTTCCTTGAGATTCCTGGCATTGACTTTGAGGAGACATTTTCTCTAGTCGGCCAATACACTACTGCCAAAGCTCTCCTCTGCTTGGTGTCTTAGCATGAGTGGGAGTTGGAATAGATGGGTGTCACGAATGCCTTTCTTCATGTCACACTGGAGGCGGATACTTTCATGGTCCAACCCCCTGGGTTCAGAGATGAATCCAACAAAGTGTGGCGGCTCCGCAAAGTCCTCTATGGGCTCAAACATTCCCCTTGTCGTTGGAATCAAGTTATTACCTCCACGCTTGAGAAAGGATGGTTTTGCAGTAGCATGGATGATCCCGCCCTGTTTCTTAGTATTCCCTCTGCTCCCCTTGTTGCCATCCTTGTCCATGCTGATGATCTGCTGATTTCATCTCGCTGCCCCATAGTTGTTCAGTCTGCAAAGGCTCTCTTGCAGTCAGCATGCACGAAAAAATATCTTGGCCTTGCTTGTGTCTTCTTGGACATGGAACTGGAATGTGATTGTGCATGACGTGCACTAAATCTCCATCAGCCAACATGTGTTTGCAGCATGGGGGAGCATTTTGCATCCCTGCTTTCTTCCGTCCCCTCGGCCTCCACCCCCATGACCGTAGCGGGCCAAACATTGTTGAAGTCACTTGACGTATCTAAACTAAGGAAGGTGATGGATGTGACTGAATATGTTCAGGATGATCAGTTTCTTGATGTACATTTCCATTACCACTCGTGCTGATGCTGCTTTTGCTGTGAGCTTCCCCTCTCAATTCTCCCAGTGTCCTAGAGAGCATCTTCTTGAGGTTACTCATTGTATAGTACGCTACACGCTTTCCACAGCGTGTACAAGGCCGCACTTCATAGCACAACCCTTAATCATTGTCGATGGATTCACCAACAGTGACTGGGCCCATGACACCGATGCGTGGAGTAGGACTGGCTATGCTCTCTTGATTGGAGGATCTCTTGTGTCTTGGAAAAGCGGCAAGCAAGGCTGTGTGGCCCAAAGTTACTGCCGAGGATGATTATGTGGCCCTAGCTCTATGGCTCTGCTGCAGCAACTACGCATTTTCATCTGTTGCATCACGATGCGCTATGACAATGAACGCACAAAAGCCATTGCTCAAATTGATTGCATGCTCCAATCTTTCACTAAGCACATAAATTTGGAGCATCATTTTGTTCGTGTGTGCATGGCTGCGGGCATTGTTTGGGTCGCTTGGGTGGATACGCGATCACAAATGGCTGACGTCCTCACAAAGGCACATAGCAGAGACGTCTTCAAATGTGCAGTGAATTCTTTCAGTCTTGCATGTCCCTACGACCCTGGTTGATATGCATTTCTCATCTGTCCGTCTGCTCCACTACCATGCTCATGCATCATCTTGTGTGATGTCCCACTAGTGTATGAGGATTCTATGACTGCGGGTCATGGGGTAGTGTTAATGTTTGTCCACTTCATGGCCTCTCACATCTGAAATTCCCCAGTTTACTATCCCACATGCAGTAAACACACGTACAATGGACTGAATGACATGGAGGCATCTGGAGCTTCCTCTCTCAAGACCGTAGTTTGTCACTTGGGCCAGTCTCTCCACGCGGAAGTTTTATTCTCTCAGGATGTGACCTTGGCTAACATGACAATCTCTTGTTTGCTCTCCTGTCTATTCTATTTGAATTTGGAGGAGGCTTGACATTAATGCAAAATGGGCACTCCTCAGGGAGGTGATCAGGCTCACTAAGAGCCGCCTAGGCAGGACCAACTGTTTGTGAGAGGGAGTTGCAGGTTGCATAGACAGAAAGTTCATAACTAATTGTAGGAACGCCAAGAACATGAATGTCAGAGTTGACTTTGAGTGAGAAAGTGCATCATCACAGATTTCTAACAAGCCCTTATACACCTCATTTAGCCAAGGGAGCACTGAGATACACTCTGACCAAGTTGACCCTCTAGCACACTCCTACCCTAGCGTGATGTGCAACAGTCACATTGTCATGCATTAGAATTATATCTACCACGGCCTGCACGGCCAATAATCCTTGAATACTATTTCCTTGAAGTCTCTTGAAGGCCCTTCAGCCATCTTTTTCTCCTTGAAGGCCGCTCTCAGCTGTCCTGGTCAATAGCTCTGGCCGCCTTTTGTACTGAAAGTGCTCTGGTTGCCACTTGAACCTGAACCACGATCTCCAATCTTTGAAAAACCACATCTCACTCAAACAGACTCTGAAATGAGTTCCGTAAAGTGTGTTGGAACCTGTGAAATATCCTTGATGGATATGTAGTATCAGATTTTTATCAAGCGACCCATTTTTGTCACTTTCTGGCATTCTCATATGAAGCATTATCCCACTTTGCGAGAATAAAATTCACACTAGTCCGCACTGCCCCCTTAGCTGCTGAAAGCGGTGTGCTGCCATCAGCTTGGTCATGAATTCTTCCAACATCATGCTTGAAGGGCAGAACTTGATCCAGACCACCTGCTTTGCCACAAGTCTACGGATGAAATGGTACCGCAGGTCAATGTGCTTGGTGTGGGCATGAGACTCTGCGTATTTGATGAGAGCAATGATGCTCATGTTTTCATTGTATATGGCGGTCGCTGCGGTATGCTTCTACCCAAGGCTTGCCATCAGCTCATGCTGTCATATGGCTTCCTTTGCTGCTTCACTCAGGGTGATGTACTCCGCTTTGGTAGAGGAGAGGGAGACACACTCTTTTTTCTTGCTCCTCCAACTGATTGCACCTCCCCTTAGCACAAAAAGGAACCCACTGGTCGACCTTCTTGTGTCCAGGTCACCTCCCCAAGCTTCGTCATTGTAGCCGATGAGGATGGGGCTGTTTTTGCTGTTGAATGTGAGGCAAAGACTACTGCTGCTGTCCATGTAGTGCAGCACGCGCTTGAACGCCTGCCACTGTGGTACACCCGGATTAGTGCAAAACTTTATGAGCACTCCCAGTACTCGGCTGATGTCGAGGTGCGTGCCGACGGCTGCATACATGAGGCTCCCAACTGGTGCTTGGTATGGTACTGCTTCTATGCAGCTGCTCTCTTGCATACCCTGGGGAGTCTGCGTCATGCTCAGCTTTGCTCCCACTTCCAGTATTTTTGCGGCCTTGCACGCTGTCATGTTGAAGCGCTTGATGGCGTCCCTCACGTACATGCTCTGAGACAACTCCAAGGTCTGCAGCTGCCAGTCACGCTTGACCTGAAGGCCAAGGTAGTAGCTGAGCTCTCTCATGTTTCTCATGTCAAACCTGGCAGGAAGGGACTGCTTCAAATCATCCAAAAGAGGCTTGGAACGTAGAGCAAGATGACAACCTGGCTTGCCTCTTGCAAGACTGCATTGCTAGCTGTACTATGCATCAAGCCAAGGCCAACCATTTGGTCATCCATCTTGTGCTTGCTTCAGGTCGTAGAGAGCTTTCAAAAGCTTGCACAACAAATCCTCCTTCCCTTCCACCACATACCCCTCCGGCTGCTCCATGTACACATCCTCCTCGAGGTCACCATTAAAAAGTGCACACGTCACATCCATTTTGTGTACCTCCCAGTTCATAGCAACAGCAAGAGTGAGGATCATTCGGATGGAAGGAAACTTGGCAAAACATGCAAATGTCTCATTATAATCCACACCCTCAGTCTGTGGATATCCCTTTGCAACCAGCCGTGCTTTGTACCTGAGCACCTTACCACTGGCACTGCGCTTGCGCCTGAAGATCCACCGGCACCTGATCACCTGTCTACCACATGGAGCGTCCTCGAGGGTCCAGGTGCCGTTCATCATGAGCACACAATACTGCTTGGCTGCTGCGGTATGACAATCTGCTGCCTTGTTGCTGCACATGGCTTCATTGAAGGTGGCTAGATCATTGGTGATGGTGAGGAAGAGGAGCTTGAGATGAGAGGACTCCATTGGTAGGTTCAGTCACTCCCTTTGCTGTGTCTGCTTCTTGACGAGCTGCTCGGACCGTTGTAGCTGCTCCCCAGTGTTCTCTATATCTTTTTTGAGGCGTACAGACCTCTGTGGTTGCTACTGTGCATTGTTACACTACTCCTCCTCACCAGATTTGGCTGTTGGCTCCTTCGCCTTCTCAGCTTCCTCCACCTCCTTTTCATGACCGCTATCACCGCCATCTTCCACATCGTCCTCTTTTGCAAAACACTCATCCTTTCCAGCCAAGAAGGACACCCACGTCATCCTTGAATTTTCATCAATGAACGTGACAAATCACAACTTGCCAGACAGATATTGTGATGGCATGGGACCGCACAAGTCAGAGTGTACGAGTGAGATAAGCTTAGTCGCTCTCTTCCCTTCCCCCATTAAAGGAGAGCGGGCTTGCTTCCCTTCAACGCAGCTCTCACAAGCCAATGTACCCGGCTGCTTCACCCCCTTGAGCTCCAGGCCATGAACCATTTGCGGCATGAAGATGATGGTGCCAAAGCCAAGGTGACCAAGTCGGTAGTGCCACACGCTGATGTCGTGTTTTCCCTCTCTTTCCACCAACGCTGAGTTGAATTCATTCTCTGATGTCACATAGAGACGATAGAGACCGTCCTCCTTGGCCGCTTTTGTAAGTGCACGACCGGCACAGGTAGAGATGGTGCAGCCACTGATGGTGCAGCCACCATCGTCAAAGCAAACCTGCATCCCTTTGGGGATGAGAAAGGAAACAGAGAGGAGGTTAGCTACCATCCCTAGAACATGGAGCACCTCCTTCACATGACGTTCCATGCTCTTCCCTTCAGAGTAACACAAAACACAATCTCACCCCCCAACAGCCATTTGCACATGGTTGTCCTCCATCGAGGTTCAATGGAAAAACAGACAATGAACCACTCTCGGCAACACGTCAAGTGCCGCGTGGCTCCCGAGTCGATGATCGAGAACAAGGCGGTGTTGTCAAAGACGTGCACGACCTAACCCAGGGGGGGAGAGAGAGAGAGAGAGAGAGAGAG
>SZWC01000781.1:297044-328987 GCA_023375785.1 Penium margaritaceum | reverse complement strand
GGGAGAGAGAGAGAGAGAGAGAGAGAGAGAGATAGAGAGAGAGCCTTCCACTGGTTCCTTCTCCTTCTCATCCACCTTGCTCCAACGACCCTTCTCCATCAGCACCATCTTCATGTTGTGGCTCCAGCTGAGGAAGCTCTCGCCTTCAAACTTGGCGATGTTGACGGCGGCCACCACCAAAGCGGATGTCGCCATAGGAGTGCAACGTTCAGCCCCCAAACGTCTCTCTCATTAACAGGGTGTAAGGAATGCCTCAAGGATGAGGCAAAGCCTTGTTCTAGCTTTGATACCACTGATGAAAACTGGGCAGCCCTCAGGAAGGTGATCAGGCTCACTGAGAGCCGCCTAGGCAGGAACAAATGTTTTGTGAGAGGGAGTTTCAGATTGCATAGACATAAAATTTGGAAACAATTGTAGGAAAGCCGATAACACAAATTTCAGAGTTGAGAGATTCAAGTGACATATTAAATCATCACAGCTTTCTAGCAAGCCCTTACATACCTCATTTGGCTAAGGGAGCCTCGAGATACACTCCGACCAAGTTGACCCTCTAGCACACTCCTACCCTAATGCAACAGTCACATTGTCATGCATTAGAATTATGTCTCCGACGGCCTGCTCGCCCAATAATCCTAGAATGCTTCTTCCTTGAAGTCTCTTGAAGTCCCTCCAACTGTATTTTCGCCTTGAAGGCCGCTCTCAGCTGTCCTAGTCAATAATTCTGGCCGCCTTTTGTGCTGAAAGTGCTCTCGTCACCACTTAAACCCCAACCATGATGTCCAAACTTTGAAAAACCACATCTCACTCAAATGGTCTCTGAAATGAGTTCCGTAAAGTGCGTTGCAACCTGTGAAATATCATCGATGCATCCATAGTGTCAGATGATTGTTATTGAGCATCCCGTTTTTGTCACTTCTTGCTTATCTCATATCCATCACACGTTACACTCTTGAAGATGCATAAGACGGTCTCCATGTTTGCATGTGGGTTTTGGGGGAGTTGCAATCATTTTCCATATGCTGATCCTTAGGGGGGTACCATGTCATCCTTTTGTTGAGCACTGGTGAGTAGTTGCCCTCAGTTTAAAACTGAGAATTCGGCCTCGACACCCAAGTGGGGGTATAGTCTCGCCTTGTGATGTACGAGTGAGGCTCACGCTTACCGGTGCTTAGAATCTCGCTCCCCCTTCCCAACTTTTGTCTTGGTTCTAAGTGTACAAACTCCAAGTGTCATGGCATATGTGTCTTGTGGGGATTTCCCCAAGATCTCCCATTCTCCTCACACACGTAACAAGCACAGCCAAGAGTATCTACAACGAGCATATTGCATGGGTGGCCTCAGCTGGAAAACCTAGTGCAGCGGGTTTGGGGAGCAGAGTTGTTGATGTAGTGTGTGGGAACCCACACTCGTTGCTTAGGCTGCCCCATAATCAAAGTCTAAGAGCTCTGGAGTTGTTGCTTAGAAACGCGCATGCCAGAGTTACCGCCAGACAACAGCTGAAAACTAGAACTGATTGATTAGCAACTGAGAATGAATAGCAATGGGAGACACCTCCAAGTTCTAGCTCACCCCCAACTCTGTCAAGCTTGTTGCTCAGCTAACCAGCCAGTCAGAAAATAGACCTATTTTTTGACAGGCATGGTTTTCTTGATGAGCCCCGCCAGATGGTCGACAGCCCTAAACCCAGGCGTCGTCCGTTTTGCCTAAAAACAGGACCGTACCAAAACACCAACACAGCGAATGCAGTCAAGCGGTCAGAATCAGCTAGAAAAAAAGCAGTGAGGAGTTATGGCTGCCAAAACCCAGGCAACGTCTACTCTAATCCCTAGTACCAACACTGTTCGAAAACAATGAAATTTGGACCCTAGGCATAAGATGGCGCTGCGAATGCAACAGTGAAGTCAGACACGGTGCTGGATGCGTGCATACATCATATGTAGCAACAGTGACTGCCGGCTGCAAGACTGCCGAGGAGGTCTGCCAATGGAACTAAGCACGTTGGACGGAGGAGGCTCCAACAAACTACGTGTAGGCCTCAGCGTACGTCGACTCCACCAGAAGATACTCTAGCAGCGTCACGTCTTGTCGTCAGTCATCTGCATGCTGATGTACACAAGCCAAGAGGAGACAACAGAGTACAAGTGAGAGATGTGTGAAAAAACCAACACTCCCTTGTGACTCGGAAGCGTAGTGCACATTGACGGGCAGAGAGCATAGAGACCAAGCGGACAGGGGGGGGGGAGAGAGAGAGAGAGAGAGAGAGAGAGAGAGAACTTCACGGACGCACACCAAACACACTCACAACCTTCNATCAGTCATCTGCATGCTGATGTACACAAGCCAAGAGGAGACAACAGAGTAAAAGTGAGAGATGTGTGAAAAAACCAACACTCCCTTGTGACTCGGAAGCGTAGTGCACATTGACGGGCAGAGAGCATAGAGACCAAGCGGACAGGGGGGGGGGAGAGAGAGAGAGAGAGAGAGAGAGAGAGAGAACTTCACGGACGCACACCAAACACACTCACAACCTTCTTGAACAAATCACGCTTTAGTGACTTGGTTAAGAAGTCAGCCAACTGCCGTGTCATTCCAACCCACACAATTTGGATGCTACCGTTATGCAACAACGAACCTAGATAGTGATACTCAAAATTGATGTACTTTATGCGAGTGTCATGCATGCCATCATTCTCAGCAATGGCCATGGCACTTTCATTCTCACAGTGCAACGTGATGGACGGGACTTACTGACGCAACTCGGAAAAAAAGTGGCACAGCGGCACGCTCTCACAAGTGCTGGAACCAAGGGCCACATACTAAAACTCAGCAGTGTTGCACACAATGCGACCTTGCTTGCTGCTGCGCCAAGACAAACCCGTATTGCCAGCAAGAAAGATCCAGCCAGTACGACTCTTACTGTCTGGACTGCCAGCCTAGTCACCATCGGTGTATCCCACCGCCACAACAGATGGTTGTCAACAAAACATGAGGCCTCGCCGTGGGTTCGAGACGACATAACGCAATACTCAGATTGTTGCCTCAAAGTGGAGGTGACGCGGCTCCTTAGAGAACTGTGCCAGGAGGTTGATGGTGAACGCAATTTCTGGACGCGTTGTCTTCGTCAAGAGCATCAGTGACCCAATGACACGTAAACAAGTGGTCACGTCTACTGGCTCCCCCACCATGGCTGGATCAGAGCTCTTGAGCATTGTCTGACCATCGGGCGACATGGGTGAGGATGCTCTTGGCACAAGGGGCAAGTCCTCAGCGAAGCACCTGGACAAGTTTTGGACGTAGGCGTCCAGATGGACATGTAGGATTCCTATGGAGCGATCATTCTCCAGCTCCATGCCCAAAAAGACTCGTGTTGAATCTTGGTCCATCATCTGGTAGGCCGCATGTAGCAAGTCCTTGACCCGCTCGATTGCGGCTACATCTGGCGAAGCGATGATCATGTCGTCGACATAGACCAGGACAGCGACGAATGTCTGACCTCGCGGACTGATGAACATCGCGGGGTCGGTAGAGTTGTGAAGGAGGCCGCCAGAAAGTGTACGACTGATCTCCTGGTTCCAGCAGCGCGGTGAGTGCTTCAGGCCATAGAGGGCCTTCCGCAGCTTCAAGACCTTGCCGGAGCCATCGTCAAAGCCTCGAGGCTGCACTATGTAGAGCTCCTTGCCCTCCAGAGAGCCATGGATAAAGACGTTGCTCACATCCATGGATGCAGTTCCCACCCGTGCTGGGCAACCAGGCTGAACAATATTCGACTAGTGGAGAACCAACCAAGCGGGGCAAAGATCTGGCCATGGTCGATCCTAGGGACTTGAGCAAACCCTTTCACCGTAAGATAGGCCTTGTACTTGTCCAGGGATCCGTCTTGCTTCCACTTTTGCCAGAGAACCCACTTGGTGCTGATGGCCTTATGGACGGGGGGGAGGTCGACGAGCTTATAGACTTGATGTTGTCAAATGGTGACAAACTCGTCGGCGCATGCAACCTCCCAGTGAGCAGCCTCGGGAGACGCCCGAGCCTCACATAGGGTGGATGGATCCTCTGGTCACTCCGTGGGGTGTACAGCAAGGCTATGGGCGTCCCGCGCCCCTGGTGGCATAAGCAAGAGCGTGGCCGCTACGGCATACCGGTGCTCTTGATGGAGCAAGGCGTAGCCCAAATCTGACCCTGGATGTAGGTCTGTGAAGAATTACAATGTGGCCAAACCAAGTGCCTTGGTGCCGAGGTCCCCACTCACGATTATGGAAGTGGGTCTCACGAGAGCCAAGGAGCCACGTGGGGTGACAGGGGGTGGCGCGGGAGGGCGTGAGGAGGCAGCCTCACTGCTCACTGTCGGCGTGGGTCTAAGGCTCCCACCCGGACCAGGACAGGTCAGCCAGCCCGGAGGGGCTGGCAGACACAGACAGGGCAGCCAACTCAGAGGGGCGGGCGGACATGGATGGGACAGCCGGCCCGAAGGGGCTGGTGGACACGGACGGGGCAGCCGGCCTAGAGGGGCTGGCAGACACGGACGGGGAAGCTGGCCTGGAGGGGCTGGCAGACATGGACGGGGCAGCAAGCCCGGAGGGGCTGGCGGGCACTGACTAGGCAGCCGGCCCGGAGGGACCGGCGGACATGGATCAGGCAGGCGGCCAGGAGGGGCTAGCGGACATGGATGGGGAAGCCGGCCAAAGGGGCAGGCAAAAACAGACGGAGCGGCCGGCTTAGAGGGGCCAACGTAAGCAGGCAAGGCAGACGAGGTGACTCCCAGAAATGGCCAGAAGGAGGACAGATCCAAAACTCCCCCACATGACGGGAGGGACAGCAACGCGCCAGAGTGAATAAGGTCACGGGGAAGCAGGTCCTCAAAGAAGAGAGCATCTTGAGACTCGATGATGCAGTGTTGGGAGCGATCCCAGGAGCCCCATGCCTTTGACTGACGTGAGACGCCAAGGAATGTGCAGGGACGGCCGCGAGGCTCAAGCTTGCTGCCCTCGTGTGGGATAGGCAACCACACGATGGCTACGCAGCCCCACACGTGAGCCGGGCAGAGGTCGGCTTGCTCGCCACACCAGTGCTAGTATGCTGTGGATTGGCAGGGAATGGGTCTGTGGAAAATCCAAGACCCATGTCATGTAGGTCATGGCCTCAAAGTTGAAGCTGTCAGAGAGACGGAACTCAACCCGCATGGTGCGGACGGCGTCGGCCATGGTGCAGTTCCACCGCTCAGAAACGACATTGTGGGCTGGTGTGTATGTCGCCGACGTCTCATGATGGGCACCAGTGGAAGCGAGGAAGAGTGTGGTCTCCCCAATAAACTTGCCATCGCAATCGGAGTGGAAGCGACGGAGAGGACGACCACACTCACGCTCAGTCCCAAATGGTGGAGGCGGCCTTGCTCTTCTACCGAAGGCAGAAGACCCAGCTGTAGCGAGAGTAGTCGTTTGTAAGTGTTAGGACATAGCAACCGTGCTCCCCGAAAAACTTTCTCGGAAGGATTCCCATGACATCAGAGTGGACCAAGTCCAGTAGGACGGATGCACGCGAGGCAAACAGGGGTTAGGTGGACCGATGCATCTTCCTCTGAGCACAATCAATGCACTTAGTGAAACAAAAGCATGGAAAGGAGGCCGGATGAAGGCCCTTGACTAGCTGTGTGTGGAGCATGCTGTCAAAAGCAATAGAGTGGACATGACAGAGGTGGTGATGCAGGAGATGTGTGCGCTGCGGAGAGAGTGTGCTAGTAACAAACACGTAGCGATGAGGAGGGGACAGAGGGAGAAGCGGATAGGCGAGCACTTGCCACAAGTTGCCATGGGCAGTGGCATGCAAGGCGACACGACCGGAAGGACGCAACGACACAGTGCCAACACCATGCGAGTGCAGTACGTCCATGCTCATTCGGTGAAGGGCAATGACAGACAGATTATTGAGCTCAAGACGAGGGACAAAGAGGACATCATTCAGAAAGACATCCCCAGAAAGAGTATGGAAATGAACGACACCGACGTCACAAGCATGTAAGACCTGACCAGAACCCGTCCGAACCCCAGAGACATAGGTGACGGAGCCAAGAACACTGAAGGCCACATGCAATGCCATCACGTGATGCGAACCCCGGAGTCGATGATCCAGGTCTCGGACAGATCCTAGACCGGTGTCACCAGGTCGCTGACGGTGACATGGCAGTGAATGAGAGACGCGGACATGGTGGATGGGGGTGCAAACCGGGAATGAAAGTCATCTAGCCAGGCAACATTATCACAAAGAGGAGCAGGTGGGGAGGGCACGACAGGGGACGGAGCGGACAAAGGTAAAGGGCACGACCACAGCTCAGACTTTGTCATGCTAGGCAGGGTAGGGGAACCAACGACGACATAACTCGCACTTCCTTGGAGAGGAGGCCAAGGCAGTCTAAGCTAGAGGACGATGAACTGCTCCAGCTGATGCTTGCGGGTGGATTGTCTGTCAGAGTAAACCGACTCCGGCATGACGACATCGGAGTCCAGGAAGGAGGAGGAGGATGTCGTGGATGGAAGAGCGGGCACTGATGGCTGCAGATGACGCTGCGACGAAGCCGTTGGAAGGAGAAAAGGAGCGGGCAGCGTGGATACAACAGGATCACAAAAAATCATGGCAGTGGTGGCAAGGCAGCGCTCCCGCTGGCAATGCATTATGGTAATAACGCGCGCCTCGTCTCACGGAAGCGGACATGTGTAACTCGTATCCTGGCTGGCCACAGTTGTGGCAGACTAAGCTGCCACTACCAGATCCACTTGAATGCTGCTGTGAGCCCTTGCCCTTCTTTCCCCTACGTTTCTTCTTGTCGGAAGGTGAGGCACTGGAGGACGCGGCTGCGGTGGGGGCGGCAACAGCCACAAAGGCAACGGCAGGAGAGGCAAGGGGTGCCCTGGGCCGCCATCGCAACAAGTACATCCTACTTGTAGTGGACAAAGGCATCAATAAAGACGTCAATGGTTCTGCGCTTGATGGTCAGGAGTGCTCAGAGAGGGGGTGGTGTAGAGTCTCCCAGGCGTCACAGGATGTCCTCTGCCCACTGCTAGTATGAGGCGACCGTTTTGGTCTCCCCCATAGGAAGGGTGCTGAAATCCTAGAGCAGACGACTAGTCTTGGCCTTGTTAGAAAGGCGATAAGGGCACGTAAGGATGTGCCACACCGCTGCGGGGCTAGGGCGGCAGCCCGTAGTGAGGTCGCCGAGGAAAGGCTCAAGTACGAGACGTACAGCAGGAGGGACAATGGGAATGAGAGCACGTACAACACAACTGGCGTCATGTGATTTGAACTCCTTACATTTTCCCATTCAGGATCAAGCTTTGAATTACTCGATTTGAGTGAGTATTCAGAAAGTTAGCCTAGCCCGAAAATCGGGTGTTGGGCGAGTGGAATATGGTACCCGCTATGGGTGGTGGGATAATCCACCGCCTGTGATTCGAGTTCACTCCTAATGGAATCCAAATGCACCAGGGGCATGAATGAGGTAACTATAAGGACCTCCTTGACCAAGATGAAGCTCTCCTTGACTTTTGGGCGAGGAAAGGTTCTCTGACGAAGACATCGTCGAAGCGCCTCATGTTGCCTAGCGTGTAAGGTAAGGTGGGCTGCTCCACCAAGGGTTACTTCGACGGCCTTAGGAGGGGCTCAACAGCTCTGATTTGGGTGTGTTGGGATGCTTTCAAAAGCTAATATCACAGGCTATAAGGATATGATGCAACCTCATTGTGCTGAGGAACAAAAACGTGTTTTGATTTAGTTCTGTTGAATACGATGTGTTCTACCCACTCACATCCGTGACCCTTGTGCTCCACACTCTTCACCAAAGGTGTCCATTGGCTGCCCCAAACATTGGTAGAATACATCAGTGAGAGCTAGACATCCTTGAGGGTGCCTCTACACTCACTAGTGCCAACAAAAGGTTATGGACCGATGCACCTAGAAGGATCTCAGCTCTACAACTTTCACGCTACCGCCGAGCTCCAAGGCAACAACCGAGCAAGAGAGAATTGGCCCCGTCTCCAAGTTTGACGGGAATGGCTTCCCTTTGTGGAGGTGGCAGTTTGAGGTCTACCTCGATGACAAGGGCTTGCTTGAGCTGGTCAATGATAAAGAGACCACCCCTCCGGATACTGTGACACCAGAGGTAGTGGACAAGTACAAGAAGCGCAACAAGAAGGCGCTGGTTTTGTTGGTGTTAACGCTAGCCCCGCCGCATCGCGCACTGATTTAAAGATGCACCGAGGCCACGAAGGCCTGGAAGAAGCTCTGTACCATCTACCAGTACACCAACCTTGCCAACCAGCTCTTTGTCTTCAAGAGGCTCGTCACTCTTTGAGCTAACGAAGGCAACGACATCATGGAGATCATGTAGCACATTGAATCCCTTACTGCCAATTGCGTAGCCACCGGATGGAAGGTCGACTTTCAGCTGCAAGCCATGATCCTCCTTAAAGCCTTGCCGGACAGTTGGAGTCCTATGATCACCATCGTAGGCGGCTGGTCCACCGATGAGGTGAAATACCCGAAGGTGGCTAAGTACGTCAGCAATGAATGGATGCGGCGTGGTGGGAGAGAGAGCGGGACAATGTCAAGTTTTGCCTATGCTGTCCACCTTCAAGGTGGAGGGGGAGGCAAGAAGGAAAAGGGTACCAAGCACGACACCAAGAGAGGTGACAACAAGGGGGAGTGCTACAACTGTGGCAAACAGGGCCACTACGCACTCGACTGCCCCAACAAGGAGTCGGACCAGTCTGGGAAGTGCGGGAAGAAGGACACCCAAGCCATGATGGCCAGGGAGTCTACCAACTTGACAGATCGGGACGTCACGGTGATCGACTCCGGATCGGGCCGCCACACACAATGCAACCGGGAGGCATTTGTCACCTACGCCGCCACCGAGCGGCGCATGACAGTGACCAATGGAAAAACGGAGTTCACCGCGGGCAAAGGCAATGTTCGCATCGGGTCGGTGGTGAACGGGGAAGTCATTCCGTGCACCATCTACGACGTGCTCCACATGGCCAACTTTGGGGCAAAGTTTACCCCACTGACCTGCCTTACCGACAAGGGGCTCTAGGTACTCTTCAGCAAGAAAGAGGCCATCATCTTGAAGGAGGGGGATGGAGAGGTGATTACAAGTGGTAAGAGAGAGGAGAACCTGTACCTTCTTCATACCAAGGTTCTTGTTGATGCAGTGAGGACTGACACCATCCAACTCGTGACAAAGGATGAAGGAAACCTGGACCTATTGCACCGCCGCCTCTTCCACGTTGCACCTGCAATAGTGAAGGAGATGGCTTAGAAAGAGGTGGTGCGGGGCCTTGATGTCAAAGATATCAAAACAGCCAAGAATGCTGTGTGCGAGCCTTGCGTGGTCGGCAAGGCGACACGGCAGCCGTTTGATAGGAAAGAGATGGGTGCATTGGCAAAGTTGGAGGTGGTCCATTTGAGAGCACCATCGGGGGTGCTCGCTACTTTGTGACATTCATCAACGATCACAGCCGCAAGCTCTACCTCTACATCATCAAGAGGAAGAGTGATGTCCTGTCATGCATGCAGGAGTTTGTGGTGGCATTGGAGTGGCAAACAGGGTTGGAGGTGAAGGCATTCTGGAGTGGCAACAACGACGACTACGAGGGTTGCTTGGCATGGATGAAGAGCAAGGGGATCGCGTGGCAGAAAACTACGCTACATTCTCCACAACAGAATGGCATTGTCGAGAGGGCAAACCGCACCATCCTCAACATGGTCCGGTCCATGTTGAGCGATGCCGGCCTCGCATAACGGTATTGGGGCGAGGCAGCACGGACAACGGCGTACATCATGAACCTGACGCCGACGAAGCCAGTAAAGGATGCGGAGTCCAAGGTGTTGGAAGACGCCACAAGAAGTGTGGAGCGGGAGGAAGCCAAATGTGGCACACCTCCGCCCGTTTGGTTGTGTTTCACATGCTATTCTGCAGGCACATGAGGGGGGGGGGGTAAGCTGGACCAAAAGACTCGCCGGTGCATCTTCATTAGGTACGAGAGTGGGAGCAAGGTGTACCGGATCTTCGACCAGTGGACCTAGCAAATCGTGAAGAGTCACGGCGTCACGTTCCACGAGGACAGCCGTTGGACAGACAAGGATGCGGGTCTCTCCAAGCGGGGTGAGTTGCTGCCACTCCTTGAGGGGGAGACGCCAGAGGACGCAAAAGAGGGTGACGTCTGAGCCGCTCCAACCCTCTTGAACCATCCGGAGGATGGGGGAGCGGCTGATTATCCTTCAGCCGAGTCGGAAAACAAGTCCGAAGCGTCGGCAGTAGTGGAGCTGAATGAGGAGGCGAGGAGTGAGCCCGCATCTCCATCGTCCCCGAGAGAGGGGGAGTAGGTCAGTGGTGCAAATGGTGCCACAAGAGGGCAACAAAAGCAGTAGCAGCAGCAGCAGCAGCCTCACCAGTAGCAACCCTGTAGAAGCGGACGCGCGAGGAGAACGGCAAAACGGTACAATGCCGAGGGCATCTGGATTGGGTTCGCTTGAGCGTTCTTTGCACAAGAGGAGCACGAGACCATCAAGGAGGCATTGCAGCGGAAGGATGCAACTAAGTGGGAGGGAGCTTAAAAATCTAAGCTCACCTCCCATGAAGAGAATGGCACTTGGTAGCTGATTGACAGGCTGGAGGGCGTGAAAATCATTGGCTCCGAGTGGATCTTCAAGAAGAAGCTCACCAAGGAGGGAAGGTGGAGCGGTACAAGACGCGGCCGGTTGCGAGGGGTACGTCTAGCGAAAGGGTGAACACTTCGATGAGACCTACACACCGGTGGTGAAGTTCTCCTCCATCTTCTCCATTCTCTGGGTGTCGGCAGTGTGTAGCTATGAAGTCCACTAAATGGGCATGAAAACCGCGTTCCTCAATGGCGACCTGGACAAGGATGTCCTCATGGACGTGCTGGAGGGGGTGGACGTGCCACCGGGGAAGGTGTGCCGGCTTCACAAGGCGCTCTACGGGCTGAAGCAAGCACCACTCATGTGCTACCTGAAAATGGACGACTTCATGGCCGAGCTTGGCTTCAAGCACTGCGAAGCGGATGAGAGCGTGTATGTGCGGAAGCAGCCGAGGTTGCACCAAATCGTAGTCCTTTACGTGGATGACCTCATCCTTGTGTCATTGGACATGGAGGAATTGGTGAAACTGAAGCGGCAGCTGGGCGGTCGGTTCAACATGACTGACATGGGCGAGTTCAAGTACTACCTCATCGTTGCCATCAAAAGGGACCGCAAGGCAGGCATGCTAGAGATGGGGCTGACAAAGTACGTGCAAGAGGTGCTCTACCGCTACAACATGGAGGAGTGCAACCCCATCGGCACACCCATGACCACCACATGTGACCTGATCTCGAGCATGGGGCCGAGCATGGATGATGAGAAGGAGGAGATGGCAGGTGTATCCTACCAGTCCGTGGTGGGGAGCATCATGTACGCCACAGTGGCGACGCGGCCTGACGTGGCCTTTGTGAAGGGCCAAGCGAGTCGCTATGTTGCTGACCTCGGGCTGCTACTTTGTCAAGTAGTGAAGTGGATCCTCCGCCATCTCAAGATGACAAAACAGTCATGGTTCGTGTTTGGAGGGGGAGAGCGCGACGACTCCCTCCAATTGGTCGACTACTATGATGCCGACGGGGCTGGTGATGTGGATGAAAGAAAATCAACGTCAGGGTACGTGTTTGTGCTTGATGGTGTAGTAGTTTCATGGGCAAGCAGGAAGCAGAGCTGTGTGGCACTTTCCAGCACAGAACCAGAGTACATCCCGCTTGCGAAAGCCGCAAAGGAGGCGGTGTGGCTGCGGGAGCTGCTAAAGGAGACCGGTGTGCTGGAAAGGAAGCTGGCGATATTCAATGTGGACAACATGAGTGCCATCAGCCTAACCCCGAACCCTGTGCTCCATAGTGGGACCAAACACATCGAGATCCGGCATCACTACGCGCGAGACGTGGTGGCGAGATGTGGCTATTGTGCATTGTGGCACTAAGCGTATGCTCGCCGACGCCATGACCAAGGCACAGCCCAAAGACAGGCACAATGCAAGCTGCATGGAGCTCGGTCTGCGCTGTGAGGTTTAAAATGCTACAGGTTCCAAGGACAGGGCATCATGGATGCGGTACAAGGGGGAGATTGTTGACATGGTGTGCCCCTTGCCATGAGTGTCGTTGATCGTACTCCATGGTTTGACCACTAAGGAGAGGTCAAACACCTGATCTGATTTTAAATTCAGATTCCTTGGAATTCTCCATGCAGGATCAAGCTCTGAATCACTCGATTTGAGTGAGTATCGGAATAGCTCTGAGTATTGAGCCTAGAAAGTTAGCTTAGCCGGAAAATCGGGTGATGGACGGGTGGAATCTGGTACCCGCTATGGGTGGTGGGATAATCCACTGCTAGTGATCTGAGTTCGTTCCTAATGGACTCCAAATGTACCAAGGGCATGAATGAGGTCACTATAAGGACCTCCTTCACCAGGATGAGAATCTCCTTGACTTCTGGACGAGGAAAGGTACTTCGACAAAGACAGCGTCAAAGTGCCTCCCGTTGCGTAACGAGTAAGGCAAGGTGGACGGCTCCACCAAGGGTTCTTTCGACGACTGTAGCAAGGGGTCTACTACTCCGATTTGAGTGTACTTGGATGCTTTGGAAATCTTAGATCATAGGCTACAAGGATCTGATGCAGTCTCTCTGTGTTGAATAACAAAAAACATGTTTTGATTCAATTCTATTGAATGCCACGTGTTCTGTCCACTCACATTCGTGATGCTTGTGCTCCACACTGTTCACCAAAGGTGTCCATTGGCTGCCCCAAACATTGATAGCGTGCATCAGTGAGAGCTAGGAATCCTTGAGGGTGCCTCCACACCCACTAGTTCTAACAGATCTGTCAAGCCAACAAGGCCGGCGGTAGAGCTTGTACGCTGCTGCTGTGAATTCTGTAGCTGATATTGCTGCTCCTGTTGCGGCTGCTATTGCTGCTGTTTGTACTGGTGTTGCTAATGGTGCAATGGATGTTGCTGCAGCTGCTGTTGCTGTTCCGGCTGCTGCTGCAGTTGCTGCTATGGTTGTTACAGCTACTACTACTGCTGTTGTTGCAGCGGCGGCAGCTGCGACTTCTTCCATTGCTATTGCAGTTGTTACAGTTGCTGTAGAAAGAGGGGTCCTCTAGCAGAGGACCTCTCCCCACTTGCAACCATGATGTCTTGTGTTGTGGCTTTTTCTTGTCGTGCTCACTTCAGTAGTGACGTCAGCCGAGGGTGGCTGATGTCAGCAATGGCTGTAGTGCTGTTGCTGTAGCCACAAATGCGTCAGTTGTTATGTTTCCACTAGTGATGTTGCTACTACTTATGCTGCTTTTGTTGCTGCTACTGCTGCTGACGTCAATAGTGACGTCAGGAGTGATGTCAGTGCTGGCATTGGCACTCGTGGCTGACGTCAATGCCGCTATTGCTATTGTTGCCAATACTACTTCTGTTGGAGTGCTGCTGCAGCCACTATTTCCATTGCTGCCTTCGTGCTCCTACATGCTACTAGTGTTGCTACAGCTGCTGTGGTTGCAGTAATAGTTGCGGTGGCTGCAACTACTACAACAACATTGTTGCGAGGTGCTGCTACTGCAGCAATTATTGCCGCTACAGTAATAGCGACAAGGGTGGGGTGTTGTCCCTAGCCCTCGACTTTGGTCCTTGCGTGTTTGCGTGATGTTCCTTCCTTTTCTTTCTTTCTTTTCTCTTTTGCTTTTTACTACTATTGCAGCTATTGCTATAGCTGCAAGCTAATGCCGTAGCCGCTTCTGCTACTGATGCTGCTACGGGCAGCTACTACTATTCGTGGCTGCTACTGATGCTACCCAATGCTGCTGCTGCCTACTGCTGGCTGATGCTGCGTGCAACTAGCTGCTACCGCTTTCTACTAGTGCTATTGTTACTACTGCTACTTGCTACTCTTGTTGATGCTGCACGTTGCTTGTCACCCCCTGCTTGTTGCTGCTCGTCGTTCACTGCTCGGCGCTGCCCGTTGCTGCTGCTGGCTACGGTTGCAAGATGCTGCTGCTGCAAGCTGTTGCTGTTGTAGCTCTCTACTGTTGCTGCAAGCTATTGGTGTTGCGCGATGCTGCAACAAGCTACTGCTGTTGTGAGCTTCTGCTTCTCACAGTTACCGCTTGTAGGAGTCATTGTACGCTACTACTCCTAGCCGCTATTGCTTGCCACTACTACTGTTGCTGCTGCTACTGCTACTACTACTACTGCTCCTAGAATGACTGAGAGAGGAGAGAGGGAAAATGGACAAGGGACTGCCCTCGTTGGCAGTGCCATCGCCACGTGCGTCGTTGGTGTCACAGCGTCGCCCGTCACGTCGCTGGCCACGAGGTTGGCTAATGCTACCACCGTCGTGGGGTTAATGCTGCCTTAAAAGCTCCAATAGTATGTCCCCCGCATCGGTAGCGTTTTGACAATGCCACCCGGCGAGGCTAACTTTGCCAGAAAAAGTTGGCAGAGTTTCTCCTACACAGGCCCGTATGAGGGACCGCCGGTGTTGACTGAGACCTGTACGTCCTTCTGCTCCTTAGTCCTATTGCTTATGCTGCGCTCTAGCTCTGATACCAAGCTAGAAAACCTAGTGTTGTGGGTTGGGGCAGCAACGTTGTTGATGCTGTGTGCGGGAACCGACGCTCGTTACTTAGGCTGCCCCCTCAATATGCTGCACCAGAATCTATGTGTGAGAGCTCTGGTGTTGTCACTCAGAAACGCGTGCGCCTGAGTTATTCCCAGACAACAGCTGAAAACTGGAACTGATTGATTAGCAACCGAGAATGAATAGCAATGGGAGACCCCTCCAAGTTCTAGCCCCCCCCCCTCCCAACTCTGTAGAGCTTGTTACTCAGCAAACCAGCCAATCAGAAAATAGACCTATTTTCTGGCATGGTGAAAATGCTGATTACCCCCTATTTTGTCACCATTGACCCTCACATACCCTTCGGTCAGAACGATAAGCCCCATCCGCCCCTCTGTTGGAACGATAAGCCCCATCCACCCCTCGGCCAGAAGAAAAAGCCCCATTCGCCCCTCCTTCGGAGCGATAAGCCTGATCCGCCCCTCCGCCAGCACAATAAGCCTCATTTGCCCCTACCATTCAACAGTAAGCCCCATGTATCCCTCGATTGGCTTTTGATGTCTAGCCATTGAAAACGACGGAAGATAAGCCTAATGTACACATGGTTTGTGACGTGACGCAATACGACCAGCAGAACAGAACCTTACCCTAGACACCTCCTGCCAAACGTAAATGCTTCCGTCTGCGCAGGGGCTCGGCATGGTACCATAGACATCTGCGCCTCCTTGCTTGGATGTGCGGTCGGCCGCACATAACAACATCTGCTTTTCAAATACATGGCCCAGTATGGGACATAGATGTGTCGTTTGTACTGTCAAATCCGTACACATGCTCTACATGTATAACCGTTTAGATCGCATTCGACTTCCTCCTCCCTCCCGTACTCATGAGTACATAGAGCAAACCCTCTTTTGACATGTCCCATGTTCAAGATACGCGTCCTCTGCCACCGTTTCAGCACTGGGCTGGCCATCCAAAACCGGTGTACGGTCCTTGAGGAACCGTGACATCTCCCCCCGTCCCATGGATCACGGAACTGCGGTGGCCGACTGGGCAAAGATATAGCGCGCATAGGACATCGTGAACCCCAAAACACCCGCCGACCTGTACACCATGTGTTGCCAGTTGGGCATGCATGCACCCCATGCCCGCCTGTTGTACTGTCCACCCAATTGGACGCCATGGACATCGGTGTGGCCAATTCTATGTTCGCGGTTCTGACAATCGTCGTCGTCTAGCTAGTTCCTAGGTGTTGTACATAACTATTTTCCGGGCACTTTAGAATGAAGTATTTTCACGGGAAAAGAACAATATACCATCCTCATTGTGATTATCATACCACAATGAAGCAACTATATGTCCACTTGTTTAGGGTGCTTGTGGACAAAGTAATGACCAATGTAGCAGCCAAAACATGACACTTCATGGGCTAAACTGAATCGATTTGCTGGGCATTTTGGCCTCAAGTACTCTCACGTGAAATGATGAATACATCACCCTCAATGTCATTAAAGACCCCAAGAAAACAACTGTATGTCCCATTGATTAGGGTATTTGTGCACAAAGTAATGACCAATGTAGCAGGAAAAACATGACACTACATGGGCAAAACGGCTTCGATTTGCCGGGCATTTTGGGCTCAACTTCTCTCATGTGAAATGATGAATATGTCTCCCTCATTGTGATTAAAGACCCCATGAAGACAACAGCATGTCCACTTCTTTAGCGTACATGTGGAAAACGTAATGACCAATGTAGCAGCTAGAATAGAACACTTCATGACCAATGTGGCAGCGACAACAATTGTGAGTGCATGTCATCATCATCTTTTTAGTTGGCCATGGGCGGTTCTAGAGGCTGTAACAGATAGCCCCATGTGCTTTTCTATGAACTGGATTGTGAAAATATTCCTTTAGATCGGATGACGAGTAGATGTGCTATTTTCATAATATACAAAGTGAGACATAACTATCAACATAAGGGACGGTCAACAGGATTGTCCTGCGTTCTTATTCAACATTACTTACTGTAAGGAACCTTTGTTTGGCAGCAGTTGTTAATCATCATGGCAAGACAAAGGACGTAATGTGGAAAGGGAAACATGCTTGGGAAAACTCCATTATGCAAACGTCAATGACTAAACACTACACACTTTGAAGGTGGGATACGTGATCTCCTCGAATAGTTCACGACTCAACCCTCGTAGAAAGTGAACAATGTCACACACAAGACACAGCTGCTCCCACGACTGACAGTGTTCAACATCGTAGAATAGCTCTGACTTGCTGTAAGAATGTTGGCCGCCATGTCTGCTTCTTGAAACATGCACACCACTGCCCACCCTCCCCACATGCAATGAACAACTGTGCCTCAGCCTAACCCTAACCTTCTGCCTAACCCGAAACCCCCCTTTCCTGCTGAACTGTGAGCCGCCTGACTGAATGGTTTATTCGATCTCCAATGTCCAGCATAGTTCATCGTGCACATGAACAAAATGTAGTATTAGTGATGCAAAGCATACGAGGTATGATGCATAAAATTTCTCTAACGAAAGGTACAACGACAAACCAAACACACACTCACCTCACTCTGCCTCCTCTAGCTCTTCCTCGTATGTCTCCTTCCACTCCCTGTCCTCCTCATCCAACTGATGGGTGTGCTCATCCTGCGTCACCGTCTCACCATCATCACTAACAGGAGGGGAGTATGCACCAAAGTCGTCACTTTCAGCACCATCATCCTCATCATCCTCGTCATCTCGAGGCGGAGCCCCTGGGTCCACGTCACCATTGCCATACGCTGCAAGTGGAGCATCCACACTCATGGAGGCATTTTCACGTGCCTCCAAGGCTGTTGCAGCTTGTGCTGCAGCCGGCTTTAGACCTCCATCATACCCCCTTGCTGCAGCCTGTGCAGGGCTTGGAGCAGGCGGTTTTTAACAATGTGTCTTGGTATGCCCCTTTTACCCACACCGTGGACAAATGAAGCTCTTTTTGCGCAAGGTCTCACGGTCTTTTCGTGCTCTGCGTGGGCGGCCCTTTCCACGCCTAGGTCCCGGTTGCAGCCACAGGGGTTGGACTGGCCATATGTTCTTCACCACTGGAGAGGGGAGGAGGTTGTTGTATGCCCGACGGAACACCATACCGGTGAGTCCAGGATCAGCCAGGTTCTCAATGTTGATGCGCTTGGTCAGCAAAAAAGCGCATGCATGCTGACAAGGCAGTCAAAACTCCTTCCACAGACCACAGTTGCAAATCTTCTCAAGCAAATCAACCTGGTGCGGATTGTTTGCTGGGCCCTCCATTGTTGTCGTGTAGGGGCGCTCCTCCGTCATGTTGTACTCACGTGCCACTACGAGACAGTGGAGCACTCGGTCGGCTTGGGCAGGGGCCAAGGATGTCTGCATACCTTCAACCTGGGCACGACGAGCACAGAACATGCGCTGCACAAAGGGGTAGATGCTGACAAAACAGTAGTACGGATAGAGATTGCGGTGTGCTATGATACGCGCGTTCCAACTCTTAACTGCATTGGAGGTAGTGTGGCATCCTCTGCCCAGAGGGCAGTGGAGGCATGCCCACTTCTCTAGAGGTATCCCTCCCACCACACTCCCCTCCTCCCCTTGCCTTCCAACAGGTGTGCATACGTAGAGGTACTCACTCGGCACAGGTGGGTGGTAGCCTTGTCCCATTGCTTGACATTGAGCACATGCACACACTGCCATGCCCTGTGTGCAGCCTTCTTCGTGTACAAAGTACGGACATTCTCTCGCAAGTGCCATGCACACTAGGTGTATGTAGCACCACTCAGGTACTTCTGTAGCGATTTCTCCAAGCCCTTCTCTCTGTCCGTCATGATGTAAGTGCCGGACTGTGGAGCAGTGGGATAAGCGAGGGCTAGTTGAGCGAAAGAAAACTTCCAACCCTTTCCATCCTCCGTCATACAAGTGCCCACGCCATGGGCACTGCGAGGTTGTTTACATAAAAAAATTGGGTAAGCAACATAACCTGCTTGTGCCAATTTTTGAGAAATGTTGCATCCATTGTCAAAATCCGGCGACAGTATTGAAATCCGATTCAAGCGGCAACTGGAGCGACAAAAGCCCACAAGAAGGCACCGTTCTTGTCCTTGTCCACACGTTTCAGTTGCACGCAGCACGTGGATATACACATGTGAATACACATAAAAGGTACCTTAAAACCAAACTGCAACAGCTTAAAAGTGCACGTCTGTACACACCTCGTTGACGTAGGAAAAAAAGAGGCTCCACGTGTCGGTCTTCTTGCCCATCAAGTTTTCTTGGGCACGTGTTTTGGCGCGGTAAAGTGTGTTGTTGGAAATGTTCATGCCGGTCCGTTCACGGAGTACCTGCCGCAAGATGGCTGTTGAAGTTGTGGGGTCACGCTACAGGGCCTCTGATGTTTTGCAGGCCACCCATCCCTTCTGCCACGCCGGATTGCTACGGCCAAAGATAGGGACACACTTGTGTCCGTCAGCGTAGTGGGACACGATCACGTGTCCAAACTTGCTTGTAACACGAGCTCGGAGGAGCCAGATACAACCCTTTTTCTTTGCCTCGGCGCACGTGACGTGGAACTTTGTAGGCTCACAACGTACCCACTTGAGACCGAAGCGGTTGTCAACCGCATAGTCCTCCATAAATTCCCGAGAGGCATCCATGTTGTCAAAGAACATGCCCTCTGCCGGCTCTTTTGGCATCCCCTTCTCCTTTTTTGGGCTATGACATGGTTTGTCGTCGAAGTCTCTCGTCCATGATAAAATAGCATAACATGACAGACAAAAAAAACGGGTTTACAATACTGTACTTGTGGCAACGGGATTACAAAACTGTACTTGCATCCCCACGGTCTGCTTGTTCGTAAGAAAAGCAGACACAGGAATCACCATGGACACAAAGTGAGTATTACCTAGGTGGCCATGTGGAACGGACAGGACGTGATGGCGCCCCATGCTAAACCCATCGGGCCCGACTTCTCGGACATTAGGGGACCCGGGAGTACGGGGTGGTTCATCCGGGAGTTGGTTCTGTGGGAGGGCGTCAGCCTCGTCCAACTGCCGGGCCCACCAGTCATCTGTCCAATCCCGAGTCAGCCAAAACATGACATTGTCAAACACGCTTGATGGGTCGTCCGGAGGAGGGTTATCGGGGTACCACCGCGGTGCAGGATCCTGAGCAGGCCAAGGACTGTTCTTGTCAGGACTTGGTTGCGTGGTAACATGCCACACTTGGTCTTGGGAAGCCATCCAAAATAGAGGGTATATAGACCATGGAAAAACTAGCTCTTTATCCCATCTACCCTCCACATCAGGCTTACCGGTGTGCTCAAGGACTTGGTCATCCACCATCCCGGAGTCACGAGGGAGCCAGCTGCAGAAGCAACATGGTTGGAGGAAGCGGTGACGGCATCAACGACGACCGTGCAAGACTGAATGACAGTGGATCAAACTCAAAGGCACACAGCCAGCACATCGCATGCTCCTTGCAAACCATCCGAGGTTAGGTTGACACATAACATGAGGGCACTGTCCGCCGATACGTTCCTTCTTGCACATAGACTGCTACTGTAGTGCATGTCTGTGTCGTCCGGCGGCTACGAATATTACACTCTGCTTTCTGGTACCCTCGAGCATGCCCATGGCGACCGGGGGTTGAAAGGATGTGACAGCGACATGTGAACAACAGCTCTTCATGGGGTGCCGCGGAAGTTACAACACGGACACCTGTCGTAGCATGCAACGGCGTACTCTAACTGGCCCGCTTACCACTTGTTGAGCTGGCCAGAAAGCTCTTAGGCTCGGGAACACGTTTGGATGCCAGTGCATGAACCATGCGAGCTCACGGCCTAGGATTACGCTAGGGGTGTTTCGATGTGACGAGGATAATGCATACGCTGTTGAGATGGCCATGCAGACATGCGGTATGTGGAATGACGGAAACCCGATGTAAATGAAACATTTTATGAATGAAACCATACCCCCATTGAAAGAGCACAAGAAGTACGCTGAACCGCACATTTTTAAGTACCGAAGTTATGTAACTGTCGCCATCATAGTGAAATGTAGGACTCAAATACATGCATGACATGTGCTTGTACAAAATGAATAGCAAGTTATTTGAAAACTGAAATGAACCATAAATGAACCATTTTCTGTCGAATATTCATTTCATGAACCAATTCATCCTTCTTCGACAGAAAATGAACCATGAACCGTCACATAACGAGTTCGACTTTTCCGAGGGGTAAATGGGGCTTGTTGTTGAGGGGTAGGGGCAAATGAGGCTTATCCTACTGGTGGAGGGGCGGATCAGGCTTATCATTCTGATGGAGGGGCGAATGGGGCTTATCGTTCTGGCGGATGGGCGGATGGGGCTTATTATTCCGACGGAGGGGCAGATGGGGCTTATTGTTCTGACCGAGGGGCGTGTCAACCGGCCTGAGGCAAACGGACTAGAAAACAGGGCCGACACAATAGCACCTGCCATCCGCTCCTAGCATTTCAGCTAGGAGAAGATATCACCCTCAGGATCACGGTTCCACACTGAGTAGTTCTTGGGCAATCACTTGCTAGCAACTGTGTCCACTTAACACTTGGTCACTTTCACGCGAGGTGCTAGTCAAAGACTAACTCCTGGGGCTTAGACCAACCAATGTCTTCTTTATACTGTTCCTTAGTTGGACAACTCTGTGAGGAGCATCTAAGGCCAGATTGTGTAATTAGAATGAGGAATGAGCCTGGTACATATAGTCCTAGGCCTGGCTTCTAAGGTGTGTGGGTAGTGGCACTTTTGGGGTGGTCACTCCACACCACCTCACCAGTCCGCCAATTGGCACATCCACTGACCGCCAAGTGGCGCACTCTTCTCATGCATGGAGGAATGTCTAAGAAACTTCCCCCTTGTGCGGGAAGGTCAAAAAACCTCCTGCGCACATCAAGGCTCGATCGTAGGACCTGTTCTCCCTAAGTCCAACATGCTATCTGTTGCGCTACACTTCTGGTGTCTTGCTTGGACTTGCACCACGAACAAGGTTTGGGGTACTTACTCCAAGGGAGCAGTGCATGTCCAACCTGTCCGTCAAGCCATAGCAGTGGCCATGGGGCATAGAAGAACAACAGGGCGGATGGGGCTTATTGTCCGAAAGTAGGGGTGTTTAGTCACTCTGCCCTTTCTAGCAGGCATGGTTTTCTCAGTGAGCCCCGCCAGATGGCCGACAGCTCCAAACCCGGGCGTTGTTCGTTTTGCATTAACATCGGACCATACCATAATACCAACGTTGCAAACACAGTCGTTCACTCAGAATCACCTAGAAAAACATCCGTGAGGAGTTATGGCTGCCTGAACCCAGACAGCATCTACGCTAATCCCCGGTACCAACAGTCCCCGAAATCATGAAACTTGGACCCTAGGCATAATATGGCGCTGCGAATGCAACAGTGCAGTCAGTCACGGCACTGGACGTGTGCAGAGAGCATATGCAGAGACAGTGATTGTCGACGGCATGACTGCCGAGGAGGTCTGTCAATAAAGCCAATGATGGAATCAGGCGCGCCTGAATCAAAAGCAAGGCTCGCCTTATTCATTTCGACAAAGTGGGTGCTGAGAGGGTGCCCATAGGTCGGGGATCCACAGAAATCTCAACAGAGAAAGCTCAATCTGAAGCGCCTTGTTTACTTTGGGGTTAAACAAGGCGCCCATGTTGCCATCATTGGATGAAGCTGAGCACGTTGGAGGGGGGAAGCTCTAGTAAACTGCGTGTAGGCCTCAGCACACGTCGGCTTAACAAGACGACACTCCAGCAGCATCGCATCTTGCCGTCTGTCTTCTGCACGCCGATGTACACAAGCCGGGAGGACACAACGTAGTACAAGTGAGAGATGTGTGAAAGAACCAACAGCCTCGTCGATCTGCCTTGGCTTGTCCACGGTCACCTCCTGAGGATAGAGGATCATGGTAGGAGGGGGAGCGAGGGAAATGGGAAGCATGAAGCAAGCAAGCTAAAGGCAAAACGCCATGGATGGTTGAGGAGTGAAGAGTGGCGAGCGAACAAGTCGGTAGTGAGAGAGCAGGTAGGTTCCAAAGAACGTGCTAGCGAAGTGACGAGCGGGCAGGCGACGAGCCTAACCTCGCTCGCACCCACACACAATGGGATCCGAACCTCGAATCTCACCCACGCATTATCCTCACACCTACAACCTAGCAAACCCGGGAAACAACCCGGACACAAAGCTCACACAATCCCACTAGGAAACTTAGTGTCAACAATTAATCAGATTATGCAAGCCTGTGCTAGAGATAACCCGGATGCATCCTGTCAATGTGGCTCTGGATGGTCTCCTTGGGAGCCAGCACCATGTGGACGGTGACGTCAGCGCCAGTGTCACTTTAGCATCAATCACCTGCGTCAGTGTGATGAGTGTGCAGCTAGGCCAGAGGTCACAACAAATTTGTGGAATAGAAACCAACACTCCCCCATGACCCACAGACGACGCACAACGACACGGACTCACAATCACAAACGAGTGTCACAAGGAGTGACATACAACTGTACATGCATTAGGAACGGTCATTCACCCAGGATCAACACATGAACACAACAGCCCAACAGCATGCACAAACACCCTTAAAGACGTTACTGTTGAGTGTCAAGAAGTCTGCTTACTGCTGTCGTGTATCAACCCAGATGACGTGGACATCACCTGCAGCAATGCGCTCACGCACAAAATGATGCTCAACATTGATGTACTTCGTGCGTGTGTGATGCATGCCATCGTGTTCAGCAATTGCCTTAGTGCTTTGGTTTTCAGAGCGCAATGTGATGCAACGGATGGGGACGCGTAGTTGCTGTAGCAAGCGACACAACCATACACTCTCGCAGGTGCCTACGCCGAGAGCAACATACTCAGCTTCACTGGAGCTGCGAGCGACACAACCCTGCTTACCACTCTTCCACGACACAGCGGTCCCTCCAACTAGGAAGATGTACCGTGTACGACTGCGTGTGTCCGTGTCATGTGCCTAGTCACTTTCTGTATATCCATCTACGATGATGGATAGTTGTGCACGATAGCACAATCCAATGTGGGCAGTGGAGAGGGCGTACCTGACAACGCACAAAGCAGCCTCCATGTGTCGGGCTCGGGGAGCCTGAGAGAACTGGGCCAGGAAGTGGACAGAGAAGGAGACATCTGCCCTGGTTGTAGTTGCAAGGTACATCAGTGACCCAATGATGCGGAGATTGTCGGTCACATCGACTGTCTCCCCCAGCTTCGACACATCCAGTGTCTTCAGCAACCTCTCGCCTGCTGGGGTCATGGGCGTGGACGCAGTGGGTGTGGACTCAAGTAGTGAAGAAAAGCGCTCACCCAAACTACAGCTGTATGCAGCCTGATGAACATGGAGCGTGCGACCAGAACAATCACGCTCAGGCTCCATGCCCAAGAAGACACAAGCAGGGCCCAAGTCTTTCATCTTGTACGTGGACTGTAGGAGCGTCTTGACTGACTGGACATCAGTCTGACTAGGCGACGCTATCAACAGGTCGTACACAAAGACAAGGACAGCGACGAATGGGGTAGAGGGCGGAAAGACGAAGAGTGATGGATCCACCGTACTATGTGGGTAGCCTCCTTTCTCAAGAGTGGACGTGATCTCTTGGTTCCAGCATCGTGGCGACTGCTTCAGGCCATAGATAGCCTTCCGCAGTCGCCATACTCGGTCAGTGCTGTCGGAAAAGTCGGGAGGCTGGACCATGTAGATCTCCTCATCCAGCTGTCCGTGGAGGAACGCATTGTTCACATCCATCTGTTCTAACTCCAAGTCGTGGTGAGCCGCAAGACTCAACAGTGCTCTGGCAGTGATGTACCGCCAGACCGGTGCAAATGTCTCGTCAAAGTCGACGCCGGGGACCTGGGAGAATCCCTTTTCCTTGATGCGTGCCTCGTATTTGTCGAGTGCACCGTTGGGCTTGTACTTGTGCCAAAAGACCCAACGAGCATCGATGGCTTTGCACCCACGTGGTACATCGACAAGCTTATAGACCGAATGATCATCAAGGGCGTTGAGCTCGTCACGAATTGCAGCCTCCCATTGTTGGGCATCGCAGGCTGTGCGTGCTTGACGTACAGTGGTCGGTTCAGGGAGCAAGGCAGTGGTGACCGATGTGGCATGAAACTCCGCAATGTAGCTTCCAAGGCCCACTCATGCTCAGAGACAAGGAGCATATAGCCGAGGGCGGAATTGGGATGGACGACCCCAGTAGCCAAGCCCAGCGCGTCCATGCCTGTGGGGAGAACAGGCGAGTGGGCAGGCTGTGATGTAGGCTGAGACGGAGGAGGGCATACCTTAGCCATGGAGTTAGAGCGATGGGGTAAGGCACGAAGACGTCCACCGCGAACGAAGGGCGAGACAGGAGCAGAACCAATGGGAACGTGCGGAGCGGGTCATGCATCCGGACGAGAGAGGGCACGCGTGAAGGGGCAACGGGAGGTGTGCTTGGGCTGGACGAGACAGCGGGAGACGAGGCAGACTGGGAAGAGTCAGTGACCGGAGACGATGGTATGTCAGAGGGGCTGGATGACACGTCAGAGGAAGAGGGTACAGAGAAGGTAGGGACAGGCCCTGACGACGAGGAAGGCAACGAGGGTGAAAGCTGCGGTGTAGCAGCAGGGACTGCCGAAACGGCATGACTGACATCCACCCTCAGCCGAGAGAGAGGGAGGAGGGAGGAGTCAAGGGACAGGCGACCGAGATCGTGAAGGAAGACAGACTCAAAGAACATAGCATCACAAGACTCGACGACACGCTGACAAACAGGGTCCTAGAAATGCCAGGCTTTAGACTACATTGAAACCCCGAGAAAGGGGCACAGACGACCGCGAGGGGACAGTTTCCCATCTCGGAGGTCTTCCAATAGCCAAACAGAAGCAATGCTATCCCAAACCTGAGCAAGACGGAGGTCGGCTCGATGACCATGCCAGCGCTCAAAGGGTGTGATAGTGTGGGGTAAGGGACTGTGGGGTACATGGTTCCACACCCATGTCATATAGCACATGGCTTCGAAAGCAAAGAGCGGCGGTAGGCCGGACTCAGACAGAAGTGTGCAGACACTGCTAGCAAGTGTCCGGTTCCAACGCTCAGAGACACCATTTCGTTGGGGTGTGTAGGGAGCGGACGTCTCCAGACACACCCCACGAGACTCGAGGAGACGAGCGGTGGGACCTAGGAATTCACTGCCACGGTTGCTACGAAAGACTCGCAGCAACCGTTGACATGCACGCTCAGCCTGAACAAGCCGGGATTCAATGATGGAACAAACATCGCTCTTCAGGCGCAGAGCGAAGACCCAACGAAAGCGAGAGAAATCATTGATAAGGCACAAGACGTAGCGACCCACGTCACCAAGAAGGTCATAAGGCAAAGGCCCCATGACATCCGCATGAAAACGGTCAAGAGGATGGCCAGAGTGAGACTCAGAAGGAGAGAAAGGAGAGCGATACATCTTTCCTTGTGCACAATCAAGACAATCAACACGACAAGGGGCAGGGAAGGTGGAGGGCGAGAGGCCAAGAGCAAGCTGGAGACGCAACATGCTGTGAATAGCATCGGTATGGACATGGCCAAGGCAACGATGCAAGAGACGGACAAGGTCAGGAGTGAGAGAGGGTGCAACGTGAGTAAGAGCGACGCTGACAGCAGGGGCGGAGGGGGCGTGCAAGAGATCACTATAGAGTTTGCCACACTTCAAGCCACGGAGGACAGCACGGGCAGAGGAACGAAGACAGACAGTGCCAACACCACGGCTAGTAGTGAAGTCCATACCTTGATCATCGAGGGATGGCACAGACAGCAGACTGAGCTCTAGCAAAGGCACATACAGGACGTCAGGCAGATACAGGGCACCACTAGGTCCGACAAAACGCACGACGCCCACACCCTGAACCGGAAACAACTGACCGGACCCAGTACGAACATAGCGGACAGAACCGAAGGGACCTAACGAGACGAACGAGGAACACACTGACGTCATGTGGTGGGTCACCACAGAGTCAAGGACAGAGAGTCCACTGGACACACGCACGGGAGGTAGCACACCAGACGTGGCGACAGTGCCAACGGAGGACGGAGCTAGGGGACAAAGGGAGAGAGCACGAGGAAGGAAGTCAGACTGCCAACGCTCAATCCACGGAACAGACATACAAAGACCACCAAGGACGTGGCCAAGAGGATCCCCACGAAGGACACAATCAATTTGACACACAAGACCTCCGGCCACTGGTGCAACACCCTCACCTCCCTGATCGCAAAGGCGGAGAAATTGAAGGAGTGACTCCTCAAGATGGCGCTCGCAATCCCCGCGATCACCATCCACAGAGGCCGGCGGAGTTGGAGTAGACGCGCCACAGGAAGAAGAGAACCACGGCGGCGCGGTGTAGGCTGATGACGGGAGACCAGCATACGCAGGGACACCATAGGGAGGTGGCCAGCCCCAAGGGTAGAGGCCAGGCACCGGAGGCAATGGCACACCAGAGGCGGCGTGGGCCTGAGCCTGAGCCTGAAGAGGGGTGGAGGAGCGCGATGGGATAGNAAGGCGGAGAAATTGAAGGAGTGACTCCTCAAGATGGCGCTCGCAATCCCCGCGATCACCATCCACAGAGGCCGGCGGAGTTGGAGTAGACGCGCCACAGGAAGAAGAGAACCACGGCGGCGCGGTGTAGGCTGATGACGGGAGACCAGCATACGCAGGGACACCATAGGGAGGTGGCCAGCCCCAAGGGTAGAGGCCAGGCACCGGAGGCAATGGCACACCAGAGGCGGCGTGGGCCTGAGCCTGAGCCTGAAGAGGGGTGGAGGAGCGCGATGGGATAGTGGCACCTAAGGGCGAGGGTGCAGAGGAGGAGCCGAAGGTACGCGCCCAGTGAGCGCACATCGCCTGGGCAAGGCGGAGGTAATCCAGTGGAGCGGGGCAAGTCCGAGCAGAGTGCTCGGTCGAGCCACAGTTCCAACATACGACGGCACCCAGAACACACAAGGAGACAGTAGCACCCTTGTCCTTGCCCTTGCCCTTGCCCTTGTCCTTCCCCTTGCCCTGTCCACGACCCTGGGAAGCAAGGGCAGAGGCTGGGGAGGACGAGGAAGTAGTGGCAGAGGCAGAGGAAGATGCAGGAGAGGAGGAGGGTGTAGCAGCAGTGGTGGGCGCAGCAACACCTGCGATGGAAGAACGATGGAGACGCTTGTTCCGCAAGCTAGTCCACCAAGCAGCAAGGCGCTCGAACGTGAAATCCCAAAGTACACCAATTCTAGGGGGGGACCAGGGCGGGACCGGCTGCGAGGCAAGGCACTGCAGCTCATCTGCTTTGACGTCGCGAAGGAGATCGGACAGCTCAGGAATGAGACCATTGACCATGGTCAAAACGGCAGAGAGTTGGCCAGGTACTGCGTCGTCAAGCTCATAAAGGAGCTTGAGACCACGAGCCCAATAGGCATCGGCAGTCTCATCAGGTCGCATGAGGAGCGTGTTAAACTGGACCGTAACCACACTCTGAGCGGCTTGGCCAGTAATGGTGGTACGACGACGCAGCATGGTGTATGCGCCAATGGGGTCAGCAGGGCGCCGGGCAGCAGGGTCAGCATTGAAGGTGCCAACATCATCAATCAACAATTCAGGTGCAGCGGCGATGAGAGCGTGGACAGCATGGGCGGACTCGGCAGCAAGTGGTGTGAAGGGAGCAACAGCAGGGGAGTAGTACTCCCACAGTTGTTCTCCTTGAGCCCAGGCGTTGAAGCGCACTTCCCAAGAGGACAAGGCAAGTGCAGAGGTAAGCGCAGGTGGCTGAGAAAAAAAGTCATACTGGCGAGGCGGAGGCAGAGTGGAAGCAGTTGCGGCAGTGCCAGTGTGCGCAGCAGCAGAGGTGCTAGAGGCAGAAGGGGTGACCGCTGGAAGAGTAGGGTTAGCAGAGTGAGTAGGGAGGCGGCGAAGGACAATAGCGGCCACTTCATCATCAAACGCAGTGCGGTTGTCCTCAGCAAGCTTAAGACGATCCTCAGCCTCCTGTTGTGCCTCGCGAGCAAGGGCCAGCTGGCGCTGAAGGGTTGCAATGACTGACTCGTCGTCACCGGGCATGGTGACGACGTGCGGGCTGTGCCGGACAGATTTTGGCAGAGTTTCCCCAGCCCCAATGGGCGTGGTAAAAATGGGGTTGCCCGAGGCAAAGGATAAAAATACTGCAGGACAGCCCACTCAAGTCAGACAGGACAAGCAACCGCACAGAAGGCAAGAAAAAGACGCAAGCAGGTACAGTGCGCAGCAAGGGTGTCAAGAGGACGGGCTGCGCAGGAAGGCAAGGAGGTGTGGGACTGCAGCTGCGGCTGCTGCAAAAAGGATCGCGACTGTAGATGCGGCTAGAACCACGAGAGCAAGAGCCCCAGCAGTGAAGGCAGCAACGAGAGTGACGAAGACGGCCGCAACAGAAACAGCCGCAGTGACGGAGCTGGAGCCGGCAGATGGGGCAGATGCGGCGGCTACAACGGCGGCCGACGTAGAAGCGCGGATGGACGATGCGGCGGCAGCTGTAGCAGATGCAGCTGAGGCCGTTGCCGATGCAATGGCTGCTGCGGAATTTGAGTACCTAAGTCAGCAGCGGCTGCAGCAATGGGGTCGACGACGGCTCCGGTCTCAGTGTACGCCTCGATGGAGCGCCCGGCGGAGGTTGCTACAAGAGCACGCAAAGCTCTTGCGGCTGCTGCAAATGTAGCTGCAGCCGCTACAACTGCGTCTATGATGGCCGAAGTGGTATGTGTAAGAGCACCCACAAGACTGACAATGTCCTCTGTCAGTGCTGTGTACAACTAAGCAGCGGCAACTTCCGGGTCGACCTGATCCCCCCCAGACGAAGGGGTTGGGGAGACGCTTACCGGACGGTGATATGAAGCTCTCGCAGTTGGTGTTGAGGTAGACTCAGACGCCCGGTCTCCGCCCATGCCTCTGCGACGACGTTCGCGGCGAGGCGGCGCCCCCTCTCCGTAGTATTCACTAGACGGGAGTGCGCCTTGACTGTCATGATTCGCCAGCGTGGCGGCTACTGCACCACCGGAGCAGTGAAGTGGTGAGGTTGGCGCGGTCGGCGGCACCAGCAGCACAACGGCACTAAGGCTGCTACGACGCATGGAACTGTTGTACTACAGCAAGTGTTGCAACGTGGCTTAGAGTGCAGTTGCTGCGCCTACACGTAGCTGCGTCTTAGAATGGCTGCTGCTGCGTAGAATGCGGCTGCTTGGGATGCGAGCGGCTGCTGCTGCGTAGAATGCGAACGACTGTTGCTTAGAGCTGGCTGCTGCTGCGTAGAATACAGCTGCTTGCGATTCAGTGGTCGCGGCTGCTGTTGTTGTGACAGCGGAAGCGGGACCTGTAACAGTGTCCAGAGTTGCTGCTGCAGGTGTTTACCTGCGGCTGTCGTTGAGTAGAATGTGGCGGTGGCAGCGGCTGCAGGTGCTGGCACGTAGTGCAGCTGCTGTCGTCTTGGCTGCTGTTGTCGTAGTCGTAGTCGTGGCTGAGAATGCTGCGACTGAAGGACATGACGGTGGTGTTGCTTAGAATGCAGCAGTTGCGGCTCCAACTGGCTGCTGCTGCTTTGGTTGCGGCTGCTCAGAATGCAGCTGCTGTGGCTATGGTTGCTTTGGCGGCGGCGACCAGACCTGCAGCAGTGACATGAGCTGCTGCTGCGGGTGTGTATCCGTGGCATCTGCTGAGGAGAATGTGGCGGCAGCAGTGGCTGTAACTGCTTGCTCCGCTGTGGAGCTGCTGTCGTCGTAGGTGCAGCTTTCACAGTCGTCGTCGCGGCTGAGAAGGCTACGACTCAGGACGCGATGGTGCTGCTGCTTAAGCTGCTGCCCTAGGTGTGGTAACTGCAGATCTGCAGCACCCGCAGACAGGAGCAACCCCGCGGGAGCGAATAAAGGACATACCCGTGGGCAGGGCTGATGTCGGTATTACCGGTACCGCGGTATACCGTGTTTTTGTACCGCGGTATTGTAGTACCGCGGTACATTATTCCTTTTTGCGGTACCGGTACGGTATCGGTACTGACCTGGCAGGGTACCCCTCATCTGTACCGCGGTATCATACCGCAGTACAGTAACGCAGTAATGAGAAAGTGAAAGATTTTTTTTTTGACAAGTAACGGTAACGCGCTACAACTAAGTCAATGTGGTACTGCGGATGAGTGTGCATTCGGACGCTCGCAATGGACAGGAAATCTACATAGAAATCTACGTGCGAAGCGAGCTGCAACGTACAACTTCGCCCTCGACATTCAAATTTTCAAAATTCAAAAAGCAAAGTCCTATGGACAGACCAAGGACGTGGACGTTTGACCAAAACAGGACACTAAGAAAATACCGGGGCTTTTGGACAAACAGGTCCAAAATTCCAAGACTGAAAAAATAGTCAAATTTAACTGTCCTTTCATTGAGCTCTAAAAAACAAGCAAGTATAAGAGACTACAGTATTCAACTAGAGTATCTCTTCATAACTTCGCCCTCCTCCCCTTCCCTCATTTCATGTCCCCTGACTTCTACTCCACCTAAACATCTCCATATCACAAGTGAATACCATGTAAAGGTGTATCCTTTCTTTGTGAGTATATAAATTTCAGTTCCAAGTTCATTACATCTATTACTTATGTCATTTTTTAAGCCTAGAATTCATTTTTGGTGTTAGAAAAACATTAGGGTATTCAGTACCGTGGTACACATTTTAGTACCGTGGTACCATGTATGTCTTATACATTGGTATACCGTGTACCACGGTAATTGTATAGGGTTCGGTCACCATATACCCGAATAGTAGAAATATAAAACTCATTCGCCCGTCGTCGAGCGAGAAATAACCTAACTACCCATCGGCCGCCGCTACCGCCACGCCAATAACAAAGAAAACAAACGAAAATGCATGGCGAGACCACATGCCATGCGCTGAGGACGCATGGTATGCGGTGCCCCCCGCTAGTATCACAAACCCTTTCGTTGAAGGGTTTGTGATACTAGCGGGGGTAGGTTTCTTTAGAGTTTGTGGGGGGTTCGAGACTCCCCATGCGTTGAAAGGGAACCTGCTGGGCCCCGCTACCGCGGGGCCCAGCAGGAGCCCGCGCAAAAATAAAACCCTAAAACCTTTAATGTAATTAGGGGTATGGTTTGAATGCGGTTTGCGTGTTAAAATCATAGGTTTGCGTTTTAAAAAAATTATAAAAAACGAAAGAAGGGCATTTTCGCTCGATCGCGAGGGAGC
>SZWC01000781.1:236921-274161 GCA_023375785.1 Penium margaritaceum | reverse complement strand
CCATTGCGTCTGCATCGTCATGCACTGCCTAGGGTCCCAGTTGCATGTTGCATGGCCCTGTGTGGCAGCATAAACCGTTCTGGGCATTATCTGGGTTTAGGCTGCCATAACTCCTCGCTACTATTTGTCTAGCAGATTCTGACCGCACGGCTACGTTCGCAGCGGCGGTATTATGGTATGGTCCAGTTTTCAGGCAAAACGGACGACGCCCGGGTTTTGGGCTGTCGGCTGTCTGGCAGGCCTCACCGAGAAAACCTGCCAGCCTGAACTGAGCTATTTTCTGATTGGCTGTTGAACTGAGTAACAAGCTCTACAGAGCTGGGGGGGGCCTAGAACTTGGAGGGGTCTCCCATTGTTGTTCATTCTTCATTACTAATCAGTTACGGCACGTGCGCCTTCGCTCGAGCCACGACTGCCTCCAGCTCTTTCACCGTGGAGCGCAGGCGCTCGGGTATAGGAAACTTAGCTCGGACATGTGTTGTTGTGTCATCGGCTAGAACCGCCAAGGTGTCAGCAATGCCGATCAGGGCAACCATGAGTCGGAGGTCCGCAGCTCGCTCTGCATCCTCCATGATAGTTACACTTATAGGGATGACTGCTACAAGCTCATGAGATGTAGTGAACACAACTGCCACTCGGCTGTCAGCAGTGTCAACCATGGTAAAGGCTGCTCCTACACGGGCCGCCACTGCTGAGGAATCCACTGATATCGCCTCCTCCAACTGTCGGCGAAAGTCTGACCGCCTCCACACTACACCATGCAATGTCTACTCAACAGCCTCGAGGCGTGTGTACACATCCTCGACGTCTACTGCCGCTACCCGACTAATCGCAGCATTTGCGATGCTCCAACGTGTGCTCACTGCATGCAGCTCTTGCGTGAGGTCATCTAGGTGCCTGTCCGCATGTGCCACTGCACCCTCCTGGTCGCAAAGCGTAGAGTGTAAATGCTTGAGCACAAGGGCTGGCTTGGCTGCTGGTGCATCTGCTACTACTCGAGCTGCGTCCTTTGCAATGACTGTACCTGCACAGAAAGTTGTGGCAATGGCGCCGACCATAGCGGCCGTGCTGGCAATCTCGATGTCTCCTTCCTCTCCGGGTGCCCCCCACGTATGTGTACCTGCAACGAGTGATGCTACGACTAAGGGAACGTCTATCCCTATAGAGGCCATATCGGCTGTTGCAATGGGGACGACCATGGTGGTGTCTGGACCAACAAGGACATCCATTACCATCGTCCTGTCTGTAGAACGACTAGTAGTGCTTCTACTATCACCACATCGGTGGCTGTCAACACGACCAGTGCCCGGATGTCTGCTCCAAGGACGTCAACTGTCATCACCACTATTGCTACTTCCTCGTCTGCTGCTAATGCCTGGTCTGATGCTACTGCCATACCTACCACATCAGTCGTTGTCACTACAACATCTGCTGCAGTCTCCATCTCCATCTCCATCGCTACATCAACCTTTAACTCTTCGTCATACCACTTGTCTACCTCCAACTCCATGTGGGACCACTCCTTGGATGACTCGTCTTCACTGAGAGCGCCCCATCGTGCAACACCGTTTGTTGTATCCCTCTTGCACTCTTCGCTGGTCGTCGGTCGACACTCCATCCCCCCCTCAACTGACACACATGCAAAGATATGAAGGGATGCCCCACCAACCTTGTGATTAGGGACAAGAGAGTCAGCTCTGTGGTAGCACTACAATTGCTACTGTTGCCGCTACCTCCTAGATATGTCTAGCCAAATGTCATGTCCGTTGCCTTGCATGCCAAGTGCGAGTGCAACGAGCGCGAGCTGAAGGGACTACCACAAAAGTGGAGGGATCAGAGGTCGGAATGAATCCAACTGACATCGGGACAGAGCATAGGGTGTCAAATGTGGAGTTAAGGTCGGGAGGCGTGGCACTGTCGGGTGACAATACTGACGGAGATGAGGATGGCAAGGAGGAAGATGGGGGTGTTTGTAGTGGCATGTTCACAATGGCCCGCTTAGAAACCACATGGCCTGTGAGCTGTTGCACTATGCGCTTCACATCATAGAGCTTGGTGTACAACACCGCCATAGCTCTACTGAGGGGTACCACAGTATCGGCTAACAATGTCTCTGAGCCAGATGGTGAAGAAGAAGGACGGGTCCGTATGCAGGGCGGTCAGCACCCGACAGGACGTTGGCGACATTGGCGTCAGCCATGGTGCCCATCGCCAGAGTAGTAGCAAGCAAAGTCGTTGGATGCTTGAGGCGTGTGCCATGGCTGCAAGTGCCACAATGGATGCGACACCTTCCACGCATGCAGTTCCGGTACCAACCATGGCGCTGGCTACGCTCCATGCCACGCCAGTCTACTCATCTTTGGAGCTTGGCGTGGGTGAGTGAACACGACACTTGCTCCCGCTCGCACAAGGCCATTGGGGGAGGTGGGCAATTGAAGCACAGTTTCTCAGAAGTGCTACGATGCCATCACGATGACGGCCACCATGCCAGTGGTGCATTGCTGTGGGACTACTACGTGATTCCTATGCTGCTATTACGCGAGTAATACAATGTGCCACTTCAAGTCGCCTTCGGTCCTACTGTTGCTATTGCCGTTGCCTACGGCTGCCTTTAATGGCGACGTTGGTGGTCCCCGCCACACTTTATGCGCCTGGTAACGCTGTTGATGGTGACGCTGCGGCTGTTGCTGCTGCTACTACACCGGTCACTCTCCAACCGACGCCTATGACCCCTGGCTACCTGCCCATTTTTTATCACTGATCACTTTCGTGTAAGTGGGGTACCCTCGTCCAAGGTTTTGTTTTTAGTGCCCCACTTGTGGACCCCCATTTTCCTTCTTTTTTGTGGTTTGGTTCACCAAACGCTTGGTGCAAGACGGGTACCTCTTCCCAGGATTTTGCTCGAGTGCCATACTTGAGGACTCCCCCTGTCCCCCTTTTTTTTGTTGGCTGGTACAACCCTTGTGGCGAGCTCATCAATCGGATAAGCTCGTCGATTAGCGCGCTCGACGATCGGCGAGCTCGCCCGACGACGAGCTGCCACCACGAGCTAGTCCAACAATGATCTTGCTTGTAGCATGAAGCTTCCTCGTAGCTTTACATTGGAAGCGAGCGGTAGCGGTGGCTGTTGCACATAGGCTGCCTCTCCTACGCGTACTATTATTGCTGCTACACGAGTTTGCAGCTATGCCGGCATGCTGTACCTACTCGCTACTGCTGCCATTGCTGTTGCTGGTGCCTTATGGTGCTACTGGGGCTACTGCAAGGTGGTGTTGAGCACTACTGTTGCACGCTGATGCTGCATGTTGTTGTGGCTATTGCCTGCTGGCATTTCTACGGTAGCTGCTCATCGATGCTACCACTTCTACTACTACTACTACTACACCTACTGCCCACTATTGCTGCTATAGTTGCTTGCTATAGCCATTGCTACTTCGGTTGCTGCTATGGCTGCTGTCCTATGCTACTGTTGCTGCAGCTGTTAGCCGCCGCCACTGGTGCTGAAGCTGCTGCTGTGTCTATTGGCCTCTGACCCTGATGTTGCAATAGCTCAACGCCGCCCCGGCTGTTCCCGCTGCTTTTGCTAAGGCTTCTGGACACCGCTACTGTTGCTGCACTTGCTAGCCGCCGTCGCTGCTATTGTTGCTGCTAATATGGCTGCTGGCCTCCACCTCTGTTGCTGCAAATGCTCGCCATTGCAACTATTGCTTTTCATACTCCTAGTGCTACTACTCTTGCAGCTGCCTCCTGTAGCTGTTACTGTTGTAGGTGCTTCCCACCGTAGTAGCTACTACGGGTGCTGTTGCTTGTGGCTGCCGTTGTTGTCTCTGCCGCTTCCACCGCTCCAATTTAATGAAGTCGTAGTGGGTCCTTCCAGGATCTGTTGCTGCTGCTATGGGTGGTTGCCGTTGCTGCCACTCATTACTGTTGCGTCTTTGCTGCACATCACAATGAGCTGTGGCTTGATTACTTTGATACGAAAATGGGATTGCTGGAAAGTTTCCGAGCACGCTTGCCATTGACTTGGCGTTAGCGCTCAATCAACTTGCAGCGTCAACACAGGTCGGATGTGAAACGGCATGGGTTTGGCTAGGCGACAAAAAAAAAATTGTCAAACGTGATTTCATAAATGAAGCACATGTAGAGAGAGTTACAAAAATGAGCAACAGCCAACTAAACAGTTGTGAAGCGTGGTGAGTAGCTAGGGGCGCGTTTGGGTGTGCACCAGGTGCAACTCGCGCAAAACTACGCAAACTGCCAGAGCGGCCTAGCAGAGGCTTAAATCACTCGCCTGGTCATAACTTCATGCATAGGCATCAGAGAGACGCAACGTTGGAACCAAAAAACCAGCACAACAAGCCGAACACGTCTGTAACGTGCAAGGTAGGTCTCCTTGTGACCGAAGAACATGTCTCCGGGTGCCCGGGCCTCAACTTACGATCAAGGCACACAACTAAGCGCCGGGCAACGCATCACTTGCTCCAAACACGCTCACACTGGTTCAAGGCTCTGGATCTCCACGTCGTACTGGTACAACCCACTAGGTGTGCGGGTCTCGACCAGAGCTACCTTAGGTCTCCTCGTGACCGCAGAACATGTCTCCGGTTGCCCCGGCCTTGACCAAGAAGAAAACTCCAACAGCTACACATCCATGTGGATGCGTAGCTAGTAGCTAGGGGGATGTGATGCACTCGCTACGTTTCGCATAACACTTGGTATTAGAGCGCACCAGTGGTGGAAAGGCATCCGACTACTTTACCCACCCTGAGGACTGCTTCACACAAGCCGTCAGCGCGTCTTGCACGTTAAGACTTCGCACACTTCGAGACTACGATGTGAAGCGAGCAAGCGCAACCAACGACCAGCACCGGGTCTTCGGCGACAACTTTGGCCATGAAGGAGTAGAACGTGCCTATGTACGCAAACCCTAAAGCGGCAATGAACGTTGGCATGGCAGGCTATACGGTAGTTGGATCAAACCCTTCGGCTCTGATGGCCAATCCGATCATGAACCTGATAGCGGTAAACCAGCCAGCCCCACGGACAGCCTCAACGTCTGTAGAAGGAACCACAAGTGGCACCGGACGACAAGTGCGGATCAACGAGGAACTGGTGAACCAAATCTCTGTGCTCGAGGGGATTAACAGCCATCTGCTCTAACAACTTAACGACACGATGGAGGCCCTTCGCAATACAAGTGCACATGAAGCGGTGCTCGTCAAGAGAAGTTATCAACTCTCGAGTAAACCCAAAACTTTTCCGGCTCCACCAGAACAGTTTGATCCTACAATTTCTAAAGGACCGACGGTTCGGGTGTGGTTGACGAGTTTGAAGGTTTACTTCACCATTGTTGGGGTCAACGGCGAACAAAAAAGATTGACCTCGCAGCCGCGCTTTGGCGTGGCATGGTGCTAAGTTTGTGGTCAGATCTTAAGACCATCCAATGGCGACAGGAGACCCGCGGGACCTTGTCAACGGCCAATGGCGCCCGCCTCATATCACCGACCGTACGTGTTCTACCCTTGGAGCACATCAACCCACAATGGCAAGACGTGCTGGTGCCGCCAACCAACTGGAATGAGTTTTCGCGCACAATGCTCGCACGATTCGGAATGCTGAACAAAACTTTTGACGTATGGTACAAGCTCTAGCGTCTCCGACAGCAATCCAGTGTCACAGATTACACGTGGAGATTCCATGAGATCATCACTGGTGCAAACATTGCCTCTAAAGAACATTGTTTTCACTACAACAACGGTCTCAAGCGGGACATCCGGTGAGCAACTTCCATTTTCGGCACCCAAGAAGACTTGCTACACAAGGATCGACAGTGCCGACTACAACGCTCGGATTCAGGAATTCTACAGCTGGCGACCTCCGAACCACAACTATTGTGGACACAAAAAAAAATTAGTTGGGGGAATCCTTGACTCTGATGGAAGTGGACACTGTCAGCCGAAGAGGCACGCAAACCAACTAAAACTGCGGAAAAGTCAAGGACATCGCTTGTAGCTGTCGGAGCAAGCAACATGCAAAAAAGGGGAGAAAGTCGGAAAAAAAAAGAGTCGTGAAATGATAAAGGGCGGGTCTTAAAGGCACAAATCTTGTCCGTGAGCATCACTCCGCATCAAACGATCGCCCATCTGAATGGCCTACAACGTCGCAGAGGGTTTCTGAGACCACAAAGTTCAATGAGTGATACAAGGACGACCAACCGGCGTTACTGTTCAAATTCCCAACCTCAAGGATGCCAAAGTCACAGGACGATATTGGCACTATCGGATGGAGGAGCTTCTCACAGTTACGTAAGAAATGACATGGTTGGCAAGCTGGGTTTGCGTTTGGGTGTGCACCAGGCGCAACTCACGCAAAACTACGCAAACTGTCAGAACGGTACAACCGAGGCTTAAATCACTCGCCCAGTCATAACTTCATGCAGAGGCATCAGTGAGACACAACGTTTGAACCAAAAAAACTAGCACAACAAGCCAAACACGTCCGTAACGTGCAAGGTAGGTATCCTTGTGACCGCGGAACATGTCTCCAACGCTGCAAACTTGCACCTCCTGGCCAGCTGCAGTACGAATAGAGTGTAAGGACTCGACAGGATCAAACATAACAAACATATCACGACGACAGGTCATGTGATCTTTGGCGCTGGTGGACGTGGTAATGGAGCATTGGACAAAATAACACAATGATTCAATAGGAACATCACTTGAGCGCTGAGCTTGCTCAACATGCAAGAGGCCACACTGCTTGTTTTCCAACCATGCCAGGTCATGAGGACCATCAACACACACAGAATCCACAACGGTCACAGCCAAACGGTCATCACCACGCAACTCCCCCAACACGGAACCAGCAGTGGATAAAGTCGGCTCACTGTGCGCATGCATATTTCCCTGAAGTGTACGGATGACATGCTCAAGCTCTGTGAGGGGCAGGGCCGCGTCGTCAGGAGGGGTTGCGGGGACTGTCGTGAGGAATACAGCAACCACCCACTCAGAGGAAGACTCAGAGGCGAAGGAGGCGTCAGAGAAGGAAGAAAAACAAGCTTTGTAAGCCTGGCGGATCCCACGTGTCACGCGTGTCCAATCAATAGGATGGCCTGTCAGGTGAGTGCAGCCCGTGTAGCGATGGCCACCGCCAACATTGTAGCAGATCACTTATCGACTGCTGCCGCCGGAGTCCCCTACAGTCGTTGTTCCCTGTCCCCCTCCTTTATAGCTCCTGCCATGCCCCTTGCCTTTCGTCCCCTATGCAGATGCTACAGTCGCCAGGGTGGAGGCGGTAGTGGGTGCAGCCGGGGTTGAAGAAGCACAGGAGGAAGCGAATACTACTACAGCCAAGCTAGCCAAGCGCTCGCGATGGATACGATCTGCCTCTACCGTCCCTTTCTTCTCTAGGTAGGTGCGCTAGGCCCACTGAAGGAGGGTGAGGCGACGTGACTGATGCTCAAGCTGGCGATGGCGGTAGATTGTGAACATGGTGGCGTATCGCTTAGTAGCACCCAACATGATGGTGATAACTACGCTGAGCTCGGTGGGTGCGAGCATCCCCTGATGTGTAAAACGGTGCATGGCTTGGTACCAGTACTTTGCAAGAGACTCCGACTCACCTTGCCAGAGTGAGTTGAAGTCTGCAACACGCTATGCATGGGTAGCTATTGTCTCACCCTCTTATAGGGTGAGCTCTACGTCCCACGCATCGTAAGGGTCTACACCTGTGCCGCTGAAGTAGTTGCCGACGAAGTGTACATAATCTAGGTTCGAGTCCTCAGGCACAACCATGGTCCAGCCCTGCACGACGCAACGAGCCATCGCACAGTAAAGAGGGTCAGTGGTCTGGTACAGGCTGTGACAGCATGGCCAGACCCCCTCTGCCATCGCCCACAAGTTGAAACGCATGCACCATGCGTCGAAGCCAAATGCTACTATGTATTGAGGCGGTGAGGTGTCGAACTCCTTGGGTGGCTTCTCCGTGGGTAGAGCCACCTAAGAAGCCACCCGAGCGTTGGCCTTCACCCTACGTATGACTCTTGTAACTCGTTGCGATGCCTCCGGGGCTTCTCTTCGGTTGACAATGTTGCGAGCAATCACTCCCTGCTCAACTGCATTGTCCGTAAGCTACTCATCGGGATCATCATTGTCATCTTAGTCCTCACTCAGAGACTCATCTACAGAGTCATTGTCCGCTGCCATGTGCTCCATGCCTAGCATGCCACCACGTGTTTGCTGCCGCGCTCGTGACCTTGGGGACTGCAGGGTGACGAGTTGCTGTGATAGAAGCTCGAAATCCTGTTGCATGTCCAGCAAGCTTGTACGGACGCTGCTCTACTTGTCACATAGATGGATGATAACCCGAGTGCGTGGACTGGCTGCGCAACTACCGCTCGCTGTGGCGGTAGCGCCTGGTCCAGTGGCGGAGGAGACTACGTCTGCGCTGGGCTTCCCTCCCCCCTCAGGTTACGAGGCCTTGGGTGGCATGGGTGCCTACTACTGCACCTGCCAATTGCACTACTCTACACTACTACAACCACCACCACCGGTATCGTCCATTGTTGTTGTCCCTACCGTCCACTGCTGTTGCACAACTATACGTTGCATCAACCGCCGCTGCCGCCGCTATCCACTAGAGTTGTTGCTGCTGTCGATGCCATCCGCTTCTGCTGCCATTCCCGCTGCCATCGCGGCCACCGGCCGCTACTGCCATCCACTGCTGCTACCGCCACTGTAGACATCCACTGCCACTGTCGCTGCTTCTATCATTGATGCTGCCACAGCTGTGATCGCTATTGCTGCCACAACCGCCTAGGCTGTCATAGCTTGTGCTACCGTTGCTGCTGCTTCGACGGCCGCCGCTGGCGCCCAATGCTACTTGCTGATGCTGAGCACGCACCGCACGTGTTACGTTGTGCGCACATGCCTTGCCTATGTGCACGGGGCAAGTCTTGGCGTCAGCGGGTGGAGGGCGCTACTCGCCGCTGCCTAGGGGTTGCTGCCGTTGGCGGCCGCTGCTCGCTGTCCGCTAGCAGCTGCGTGGCTGCGGCTCCGCATTGCCAGTGGGTGGTGGGGTACAGTCTGCTAGGTGGTACCCTGGGTCACGCCCCTCAGCATCTGCAGCTGTTGTCGCTCTCTCTGACGCTATTGCCGCTACTATCGCTGGCGTCGGCGTCACCTTGCGATGCATTGGGTGGTGGGTCCTACTTGGACCGATGTTGTGTCCCTGCCCCGCAATCACGTGAAGAGCTGTCTTGCATGCTCTCATACCATGAGAATCTTCCTGGAAGCTTACTGACATGTCCGCCTACCCACTGTGCATAACACCAAGTAGGAAACGGCAAGAGTTTGGTCAGTACTTAACCATAGGAAGCACATGCAAGGAGGGCTACACAAATGAGCCACACATGCATGAATGGGGGCGACCGCACTCGGTTCACACCACACACTAGAGTAACGTTTTGTAGTGTCTGAGCCGTGTAGAAAACGGAAATAGTCATAACTCTGCGATGGCACATCAGAATCAGGTGTCGTCTGAACAGCTAGGATCTGAACAACGAACAACATAAGCCTGCAACAAGCATGGTCCGGGTGGTTGTACCCCCGTGTAGGCCACCGAGTCCCTCACGGGCTCCTTTTCTCACGATGACACCGAGTGCCAGCAAAGATCGGCTGCCGTCGGGCCCGCCTCAGGCATCTCCACGTGGATGGACATGAGCCGACAGGTCACAATAGTCCGTAAAGACACCCACCAACAACAGTAGTCACACAAGTGTAGGCTCAGAAGCACAAGGGAAAAGGCACGCATGCCGCGGCCCAAAGATGGATGGGACAGCACAACCGTATAGTCACATACACGAGGTGCACGCGCAGAGGCCATGGTGTGAAGATGATGGAACGAAGGCATAGGCACGGATGTTGTGGTGAGAAGCTGCTGGCATAGAGGCAATGTCGCAGAGACGCATGAGCAGAGGCACAGGCATGGAGGCGCAGGCGAGAGGCACAGACGCAAAGGTTAATGCATGGAGATGCACGCATAGAGGTGCAGGCACAGGGATGCATGCGCAAAAGCGCATGTGTGGAGGCCCAGAAGTGGAAGCACAAGCACAAATGTGCAGGCGCAGAGGGGCAGGTACAGAGGCAAAAGTGTGAATGCGCAAGCATCAAGGTGCAAGCGCGCAGGCGTAGGCGCGGAGGAGCAGGCACATAGACGCAGTTGTAGAGCACATGCTTGGAGGCACATTGCGAGGAGGTGCATGCACAGAGACCCAGGCGCGGAGGGCCACACATGGAGGTGTAGGCACAGGGGGCGAAGGTGAAAAGGGCCAGATGTGGAGGAACAGGCGGGGATGCACAATCACGGGGGCGCAAGCGTGGAGGTGCAGGTACGGAGGCACAGACACAGAGGTGCAAGTGCGGAGATGCAAGGACGAAGGTTCAGGTGCAAAAACGCACGCGCTAAGGCGTGGATTTGGAGACCCAAAAGTTGAGGCGCAAACATGGAGGCGTAGGCACAGGGGTAGATAGGGAGGAGCAGGCGCAAAGACACAAGCGTTGAGGAGCACGCACCGTGGCGCATGCACCGAGCAGCAGCCCCAAAAGCACAAGTGCGGATGCACATGCTTGGAGGCACAGCTGTAGAGGTGCAAGCATGGAAGCGCGGGCACATGGGCACAGTCATGGAGGCACAAGCACGGAGGCGAAGGCGAGAAGGGGCAGGCGCGGAGGAAGAGGTGCGGACGCACAAGTACGGAGGCGCAAGCATGGAAGCGCATGTACAAGGGCACAAATTCTAGTTGCGGGCATGAAGGTTCAAGGGTGGAAGTGTATAGGCTTATGAGAGTATGCACACCCCTCCTAGCAAAACCCATGTTGTTCTTGCACCTAGTGCATTAGCTGACTGCACTGCACTGTCACATCACAAGAGCAATACCTGGAAACTTCCAGACAGTTTCTCAATTGCACTGGTGGGAACTCTCCATTGGTAGCCATGTATCTTTAACATGCCACTCAGGACTACCTACATGCCTCTGTTTGGAAGCAATCAAGTGTTATCATAAAAGCCCACGTGTTTGTCATCATCCCTCCACCACACAATCTTTCTTCCTCTCACCACACCATCTTTATCTCTCCATCAGCATCTTCACCAAATGCAAGTGGGCTGCAACGTTGCAAATCACAGCGTAGAATGTGGTGTCATGAGCATCATGCCTCATTCCACAAACAAAGAGAACTCGTCATGAGTGGGGAAAAACAATGTTAAGGGTAGAGGGAATTGACTTCATTAAGGCTGGAAAGGTAAAGAGTGGGCCCTAGATGTACGAAGAGAGAATCACACTCCTCACTTGTGCACTCAGCTACCTGCCTAAGCCTCAATGATACCTATCCTAGACGATCATCCTGGACGAGTCGTCCAGATGGGGAAAGCGTTGCCAATAGTGGCGAGCCCTAAGCTTTCTACAAGAGAGGAGAGGCGGAGGAAAGGTGCACCTGCCGCCTCTGCCGCAACCCCCGAGCCCACTGAGCCTGCGCCGCTCCTCTCTCCGAATGAGCCCCGTGAGCGGGCAGGCTGACGACCTCGCGGGCTTGCATGGACGACGCCATACCCATGCCCAGGTGCGTGGAGAGCAGCGGCGGCAGTGGATGGGGGCCGGTGGTGTAGCTCTTTTCAACGGATGCAGCGGTGGAAGCGGCAGCCTCTCTCGGAGCTGCAGGGACAGCAGCAGCAGCAGAGATGGCCAAGGGGGCAACCGTGTGCTCTGGAGGGAGTGAGAACTGAGGGGGGCTGAAGGTCGCCGCCCAATCCGAGGGAGGGATGAACACGACAGAGGGGGAGGATGAGCGCGAGGCGAAGGGGGAGCCGTGGGCCGCGGAGGAGATAGACATCGGGGACGAACAGGAGGAAGATGGAGCGAGTGAGGGAGATGGTGAGCGTGTGAGGGGAGGAGGAGGCGAGGAGGTGTGGTTTGCTTCAGAGGGTGGACTCGCCAAGGGCGCTAAGGCAGAGGAGGATGGGGTCGGCAGGGAGGCGCTTGCGCTCAGAGCCTGTGTGTCCCTGGAGCACGGTTTGCCGGGACACCACACCTCATGGTGATGGCACGGCCAGTGCTGCTGCTGCTGCTGCTGCTGTTCCTGCTGCTGCTGCTCCCGGCACTCGCCTTGGTTGTGGTTACGGCGTTGTTGGTGGCGCTGGTTCTTGTCCTGGCGATGGATGCGGCGATGCTGAGGGAGGTCGAAGAACGCCAGCCAATCGAGCTGAGTGAGCAGACGTTCGTCCCATGTCATCGCGTCGTCATCGTCATCGTCACTGTCCTCGCTGGCGAAATCCTCTTCGCTGTCGTTTTCCTCCCCGTCGTCGTCAAACGCGGGAGCCAGGTCTACTGATGTTGCTGCCGCCGCCGCGACCGCTCTCGCCGCTGCCGCCTTCCTGGCGGCCGCGGCTACAAGAACCGCTGTTCTGGCGGCCGTGGAGGCGGCAGCCGCAGCCGCTTCTGCGAGCAGAGGGTCGGCGGAATCGTCAACAGCCAGCGCAGGGGAGGACGTATGGTCCGAGCCGCCACCGCGGTTCTGCACGAAGAGGATGCCGCTTGGGGCTCCTCCGCCTCCACCTCCTCTCCATCCCCCAACCTCTGCTCCCGAGCCCAGGCTTGTATCGCCCGCGCACCAGACAGCAGCAGCAGCGGCGGCGACACCGCCTGCGCCGCCCGTGGCACCGAAGTGGCGTGCGGCTTCGAGCAGAGCTGTCGCCATGGGTGGGGACGACCGCAAGTCCACAGACGTGCTAGACTGGTAACCAATGGCGCTGCGCAGTCGCCGCGGCGATTCTGGCTTCCGAAATTTGGAACCACGCAGAAGCAGCAGACCGTCAGATCACATGGATCTGATCTGCGGGTAAGATGTTGTTTGCAAAACGGTGTGAGAGCTTTGGGGGGGGCTGAAGAGCGTAGTGCTCCCGAGCTTCTGGTGGCACTGGGATTGCGAGTGGAACTGGGAATTTGAACTCGCGGTGCTTCCAGTCGGCCAAAAGTTGGAGAACAGAGTGGGCGAGTCCCAGCGGTTCAAGCCAGAGGAAAAACCCGAGATTCTCCGCTCGCAAAACTGATCGAAGAGGGAGCTCGTCTGTGGCTCTGGTGAATTTCAGAGAAGACCTCGGCGGGCACCCGTCAGTGGCGTTGCACGATGTTACTTTGCCGGCACTCGGATACGCGCGACAGAAATAGAGTGGTTTCCGTTAGGAATATCATAACGAAGGGCGCAAGGCTCACAAAAATATCGTAAGCTGGGAGCGCGTCGCGGGGGCGGCGTGCGGAGGGGAAGGGCTCCCATCCTCCGCGGACATCCACTCTCCTTCCCTTGCGCGGCTCGTCTCCGGGAGCGTCAACGCATTGTTGGAGCCGCAAGAACTGCGTTGCGCTCGACACGGCCCTTCCGCATGCCGGCTCGGCTAACAGCGCTTCTATGAAGGGTTGGTGAAAGGCATCGGCCCTTGAAACTCAATCACATCGGCCTTTAATCAGGCGAAAAAATACTAATCCGCCCCGTGTTCGGAGTTCGGTAGGATAAGGCGCCCCGCTTTTGAAAACAATATTACTATATGCCCCACTTTTTTTTTTGGGCATCATCTGCCCCACAATCATTTTGCCGAGCACCATCCGCCCTGTAGGGGCCTTCCGGAAAGTGTCATATGCCCCTCTCGTGGGGGCATATGACACAGTCGTCCATGGCGGAAGGGCGTATGAAAGTGGTGTAACGTACCGTCTTCGAAAAAAAATAGACGGACGACTACACACCTAACGCAACGACAAAGAATCACAGGGCATATTAATTCCAGTGTCAACAGTAGGGGCAGCCTGTTCCATTTTTCTGTAAATAGGGGCTCATCAAACTAAAACTTGGAAAAGAAGGGCAGCAGGTGATAACAATTGTAAAGTGGGGGCGAGTGGCATACGTCGGAGAGGAAACAGGGGCACCGCGTATAGTTGCCGTTCATCAGGAGTGGTACCCCCCCCACCCCCCCCCAACCCCGCCGACCTCATGCGTCGCAGAATTGGTGACGTCATGCGCCGCCTGCCGCTGCAGGGGCCGGGTGTGAGGGCCAAGTTCTCGCTACTGGAAACGTTGCCGGCGGCCACCGCCTGCGCCGCGGCCAGCCGACACCAGCCGGTCAGGAAAGAATGTTCTACGAAAGCACGGTCTGCAACGGCCGACAATTCCCGAAGGCTGTGTGACGACCGGCTCACATGGCGGCCGGTACGGGAGACGACATCGACGTTATTTGCCGTCTGCGTTCATGCGAGCGCTCGAGGAAGCAGCAAATGACGGCGTGATCGCAGAGGTTTGCGAATTGATTAATTCTCCAAATGCAGCTTTTGCTATCAATTATGCACATTACAGTAATCGAACTCCCATGTCGTATTACGAATTTTGGCTTAACATAGTGCATTCAGCCAGGATTCTCCATTCGCTGGAAATCTGACAAGACAGAACTGAGCTGCTGTGTTCCTGACAGTCCCGCCACAAGAAAACTAATGGAAAAAGCAACGGAAGGGTTCGAAACCGAGGACGCCAGACACTTTCTTCGGAGCCCCCGGTCGTGGCAGGAAATGCTACCTCAGAACTGGGAATGAACCCGATCAGTAGGCTGCATGATGGGCTGGATGTTTCCACCATAAGGAGAATTCAAACGATGAAAAAAATGTATAAATTTAAATATATAAATGTTGTTAAATTTTATAATAAATTATCTTTAAGAATTTCTTTCCTTCTGTCTTGCCTCTCCTCGTTATTCAATCATATATGACAAGTCAGACATGATTATTTAGTACGCCATTAACTCTTAATATTTTGAATTATTCTTTATATGAAGATTATTGTGCCCCAATTCTACGTTGGAGCGGCAAAGTGCCGGCCTTGGCCCCTGCTTCTCACCACGCCTAACCTGGCCTCTCCACCCTTGACTAAGCCATTCCCAACTTCCCCAACGGCCACATCTTAACAAAACCGTAATTCAAACTATTTAATAACCTACAATGAGGATTAAGAGCGGAACCGATGGCTTGAGCACTGCCTCTAAAACCCGCCCTAAATGTCGAGAGAAGAGTCAACCTTGCCGACCATTACGCCCGTGAGGAGGCAGAGGCAGACAGAGTGTATGGTGTGCTTCCGAAGACTTGCCAACACGGTGGGCTGCATCCTCGCCCACCAAGAAGCCGCTTGAGAAGTGTGCACGGCAAACTCTAGTAAACCCTCTAGGTCCCCTCAGGAACAATTGTGAGCATATGCGTGTGCACGCCGTGTTGTTGTGCTCTGTACACTTTGCCCACATACTGATTACTTACTGACCTCTTGGCATGCATTGTACAACTCACCTACTCTGTACAAGAGATTAAATCTCATGGAGCTCATGGACGCCTGGACACGCCAAGCTAAGGACTCACCCCTGAAGCTTAGTGTGTAGGCAAATTCTCTAGAGCCATGGCTCTCTGGCCATTACTATTCTGACCTGAGGTCTTGCTTGCGACTGTGGCCTTGGACACTTTAAGATGCCAGTCCCACTGATTGTCTTGTGCATGCAGGGTTCATCAGGAGTTGTAACATCGTGCCGAGTGCTGATCATTGGGGGCCACCTCGCCGGTTTCGACTGTGCGATGGTGAGAAGCCGCCTCCGGGTTTTCCGAGAGGTCGGGCTCGACCCTCGGGTGGCGGCGAGACAAGTGCAAGCGTGATGCTCGCGCGTGGTGCTCGCTCACCCCGGCTGTATTAGGTCGCTCGCTCTCCCTCTCTTCCTTGTCGTCTCTAGACACTTGTTCTAAAACAAGCTGCAAGCTTTCCCTCTTGCATTCTTGTGGGATCTCCCACAATTCTCTCCTCCCTCACATTCTCTTGCTGAGGGAAATGACTAGCTACTGGCATCAGAGCGACGCAGGGTATCTCCCTCGTTGCTGTCGCACTCTCGCGTCGGTCACGGTCCTCGGACCTCCCTTGCCAGACTGCGCTGAGGGGGACCACCTCTCTTGGTGGCTCTCCTCCGTTGGCCCCACACACGCACCACACCCTCAATGGGGTGGTGCGAGTCCGTCACGCGACCGCGTGGTCGTGGCCGACTCTTGACCGCACGTGGCATTGTGAGCTGCATCTCACATGAAAATGTAGCCGCGGCCACAACGCGCACTTCTGAGCGCCACTTGGGTTCTCTCCCCCGCAACAGCAGCAGCAGCAGCTTTGTCAGCCACATGTTGTAGTGACCATTGCTCCGATCACATCCGCATTCTTCTGCAGCGGCGACAACAGCACTAGTGGCAACCGCAACAACATCAGCATCAGCAACGGCAGGAGCAATGACAACAGCGCTCTCCGCGCTCTATGCACATGGTCTGCACCAGACCCAGCAGCCTGCCGTAGCAATAAGCAGCAGTGGCAGTGACATAAGCAGCAGCAGCAGCGGCAGCCGCCTCCCGCCCAGTCGTCGGCATGCGGCGAGCCACATTCCGTGCATCTGTCCACCAATCACGCTCCATGTCACCACCAGCCCATTGTGCCAGGGCACCGCCTCCTGACCCTCTACGAGGGGCACAACGGGCGGGTGTGTCCGCCCTCTTGTTTGTTGACAATGTGACAAGTGTCCCTAGCAGCGCCCTCGACATCGAGGCAGTTACTTCCACCACTTTTGCTAAGGCAGCCCGTGACTACAAGCCAACTGTGGACGCTGCAGAAGCACGATCGGAGGTGGCGTACGCTGCAGCCACCACCACCCTCCCCTTGGTTGGGGTGGCAGTAGCCAACCTTGCGACTCGAGTGACCACAGTCACCTGCCTTGTTACTGAGAGTTCCTCCAGGGCAGCCGACGCCGTAGAAGCAGCAACCGCATCCATCCATGAAGCAGCGTCTGAAGCGGTCGTCCACCCCAGGGAGGGTACCCAATGCTCCACACTCGTCGTGCTCGTAGCCACGATGGCCACCACTGTGGTAGTGGCTGCTACCGTTGGTTCCCTCCTCCTCGTCGTGGCCGTCGCGTCCTGGACGGCCGTTGTCTTCGCATCGGCTACCGAGACCATCCCATCGCTCTTCTTTTTCATCTCCTAGCAGTGAACTGGTGAGCACTTGTCCCTCTCACCACTTGCACACTGTTGTTATCACTCTCACCACGTTGCCTTACCTCATTCCTTACCATGCCTGCCACTGACCCCACCTTGGAGGCGCTCCAAGAAGCCCTCAGCGAGGCACAAGCCGCGAGGTGTCAGGCAGAGGAATCCCTCAAGCGTGAACAAGATGCCAACGCCGCCTCTACGGCTACGGCAGTGGCTGACCTTCCCATGGCTCGCTTGGGAGCGCTTGGGGTTCTGCCGCCCACCACTGGAGCGGTCACTTCTGCCTCTACCTCCGCCTCTACCGGCTCCTCTGCACCCCTTCTTCTTGCTGGCGCCTCTGCCACAGATCCCTCTGCCGCAGATCTCCCTCCTTCTTGCCCTCAACCGCTACCTCAACGGTACAAGGACTTTGAGTCCACATCTCCCCACTTCACCACGAAGCTGACGTTTTTGTCATGGGAAACACGCTTCAGCTCTTGGGCACACGGCAGGCTTCCGTGGGAGTACTACTACCCTCCAAACCCCTCTGCTGTACCCCCTTTCACTTCTGTGCCCTCTGAAGTTTCTCGAGCTGTGCGTGCCCTGATCATGGCTGGTCCCAATTACCTGACCGATGAGATTGGCACGTACAACTCTGACACTGCGCGTCGCATCCCTACTGACCCCGTTGGCGCGTATGCTCTCATCAAGCACCGAAAAACTGTGACAGGACATGCTGCTCAAAGCGCCCTCACAGTGCAATTCAAGCAGTTGCGCATGCGCGAGAACAAGCCAGCTGACGCATACTGGGCACGCACTCATCTTCTCCTCCGCCAGCTTGGCAAGACAACGCCCTGGCAGCTCTCTGCATGTCTGTCCATCGTGGACGGTCTCATTCTTGAGCTGGAGGACCTCTTCCTCCGTGTCCCCGATGCCGAGATTGAGCGGCTCGCTGACATTCCAGTCCCAACAGACTCTCCTGCTGGCATTGGTGCCCTCTACGAGTTCACTGCAGCACGCCTCACTGATTGGCAGAGCAGGCTTCAGAACAAGCGCACACACTGTGCCGCTGTTGCAGCGGTCACCTCTACTGCACCTTTTTCTCCTCCTCTCCTGGTGCCTGTTCCTTCTCTTGCCCCATCTCCTGGTGCCGCTCATGCTACCAAGGGTGGCGGCAACCGTGGCGGCGGTCGTAGTGGCGGTGGTAGTGGTAGCGGCGGTGGCGGCAGAGGATGTGGCAAGGGCAAAGGCAGTAAGTCTGATTCCACTCTGTATGCTCCCCCAGCCACGTGCTGGAATTGTGGTGGCCATGGGCACTCCGCCCCACAGTGTCTTGCTAAGACAGACGATCTTCGTCCCGCCTCCGCCATGCGTGCGCACTGGACACTCGCAAAGGGGTGCCTGGCTCCTCCAACTCCTTCACCTCCGGCTCTTCTTCCCGCCCCCCCGTCTCCTCTTCCTCTGGCGGCACTTACCATGCAAAGGACACTCTCTCGCCTCCTCACAGTAGCTCGTTGCATCGCCCCCCCTTCCATGGGTGGGTTCCGCCTCTGGAGGACCCCTCCCACTATGGGCCTCCCTCTTTGTACTACACCGCTCCCGCATGGTCGGAAGACGGCTACTGCGGCTACGATGCCTTAGCCAACGACAGCCGTGATACTGCCCACCGTGAGGAGGCTCGGGCCCTGGAGTGTCACCTCCATGACCACATGCATTACCATACCAAGGGAGGTGAGGGTGTGTTGGGCACGTCTGGTGTTCTTGCGTGTGATTCTGAAAGTACCCTTCGTGGTGCTTCGTTTGGTGGTGTGGAGGGGTCCAAGCCTGCTGAGCATCCGTGGGTTGAAGCATGGCAATCTGAAACGTTCCCCCGTTGCTTGTCTATGTCCTCCTCATCGTCCACCCTCTTGTCCGACACCGTTGTTGTCGGCCTTGTGCACTCGTCCTCGTGCGTGTCTGCGGAATTCTGGATCCTTGATTCGGGGGCCACGCACCACATGACGTCATCTCGATCTGCGTTCGTCTCACTTGGTCCTGTTGGCCCCGTTCGCCATGTTTGTAGAGGCTCTGGTCAGCTTCTACCTGTCCAAGGCATTGATGTCGTTTGCTTTGTTGGTCCTGATGGTGGTGTGTTTTTGCCTGACATCCTGTACGTGCCCTCGCTTGAGGTAAACCTGCTCTTTGTCCCCACCCTTGATGACTAGGGCATGGATTTTGCGTCCAGTCGCGATGTGGGCACGGTCATGCTTCGTCCGTCTGATTGGGTTGCGCTTTGTGGCATGCGCTGTGATCGCCTGTTTCACGTCCCTCTATCTCTCCCCTCGTCCTCCGCTGCCTCTGCGCTTGTCCACGTTGCACCCTCCCTGTCGCTTGCTCACACACAGCTGTTGCATCGGCGCTTGTGTCACATTCACACTGCTGCCGTTGCCCGCCTCTTGCGCACGCCGCCTGCCGCCGACCTGGATGCCTCCACGTTTCCTGCTCCCTGCGCCCCCGACTGCCTTGACTGCACTCGTGGCAAAATGCACCGGTCTCCCTTCTCCACGTGTGAGTCTGTTACTGGCCATCCTTTGGATTTGGTGCACGCTGACGTTATGGGACCCCTTCCCCATGAGTTCCTCAGTGGTGTCGGTCGTTTTATTCTCTGCTTGACTGACAATTCTTCTAGCTACCGCTAGGTCTTCGCTCTTCGTCACAAGAGTGATGTCACTGATGTTCTTGAAGCCTGGCTTCCCCAGGCTCAGCGGGCCTGCGGGCGTGTCTTGTGTTTCTTTCACTGTGACCATGGTCGTGAATTTCTGGGCCCCACCTCCCGCTTTCTTGAAGGTCAAGGCGTTCTTCCTGAGCTTAATGCACCTTACACCCCCCAGCAGAATGGGGTGTCAGAGCATTGGAACGGGACCCTTGCTGACGGTGTGCACTCTCTCCTTTCTGAGTCCGGGCAGTCCCCTCTCTTTGCCTCTGAGGCCATGTCATACATGACTTGGGTCTGGAACCTCGTTCCTCATGGTCCCCTTCCCCGTCATGTCACTCCCTTTGAATGCTGGACGGGCACCGGAGCGGACCTGCGTCTTGCTTGGGCTTGGGGGTCTATCGCAACCGTCTAGTTGCCAGCAGAACACCACGACGAAAAGCTGTCCCCCCGGGGTCAGTTGTGTGTCTTCCTGGGGGTGTTGGCCTTTTCCAAGGCGTGGCGGTTGTGGGACCCCATCCGCCGCCGCGTCGTGGAGTCTCGTGACGCCTTGTTCTTTGAGGATGTCTTTGAACGTAACCTCTCCCGTCTTCCCCCTACGGGCTCTCTGGCCTCGCTCTCTCACCTCGGGGGTGGGTCACTACCGTTGACAGCCTCAGAGTGGGTCCCATCCTCGGGAGTGTGTCCCCGGGCCCGGTCACCACTCATGAGCCCTCTGTGCCGGCCACTCCTCAGTCGCCTGTGCTGGTCTCTACTGATGAGGAGCCCCCTGCCGTAGACCTCGAGGACCCTATCCCTCCTTCCGATCATGTCCCTATTGTTTCTCTTGCGGCTCTTCGAGCCTCTCCTGAGTCTTACCCTGCTGTCTCTCCGTGTGCATCCACGCCTCGGCCTCCGGTGCCTGCCGGCACTGTGGTCTCCGTCCCATATCCTTGCATTCTTGGGAGGAGACTTCAGGCCTTGTCTACAGCACGTGGAAACCTCGGCTGCCCCTGGTCTGACACATGGGCCAGCCCCTTCACCACCACAGCGGCTCGCGCCTGCACATCCTACTGTCTCTCGTGAGCCAGGTTTGCGTGCTCTCGGCCTGTTTGTTGAGTCCTCTATCAACCCTTCTGTCTCTGTCCTTCACCCCAACACGGCGCTCAGATACTCCGTAGTCGAGTCTAAGAACCATGCCGCCCTTGACCGCTCGGTTGCAGGGTATGTGGCAGCATGCTTTGCGTCGGCCGGTCTGTCACCACTTCCAGCCAAGCCCTCCACTGTGCGTGAGGCACGCTGCGTGGTTGACTCCACTCTGTGGGAAAACTCCATGTAGGAGGAGCTCACAGCGCTCACGGAGCATGATGTCTTTGAGGTGGTCGACCTTCCCCCTGGTCGGAAGGCCATCTCTGCTAAGTGGGTCTATCGCTGCAAGCTAAAGTCTGATGGCTCAGTGGACCGGTACAAGGCCCGCCTCACAGCAAAAGGGTTCTCTCATATTTTTGGTGTGGACTTTGATGAGACTTTTGCTTTCATCAGGCGATACACTACAGCACACACCCTGCTCAGTCTGGTCACCCAGCATGACTGGAAGCTAGAAAAAATGGATGTGAACAATGCCTTCTTGCATGAGAAACTTGACGAAGAAATCTACATGGTCCAGCCCCCTGGCTTTGAGGATGGGACTTGCAGAATGTGGCGTCTGCGAAAGACCCTCTATGGCCTGAAGCAATCCCAACGATGCTGGAACCAAGAGATCACCTCTACCTTGGAGAAGGGAGGCTACCACCATAGCATTGTGGATCCAGCAGTGTTTCTCAGTCCACCTACTACCCTCTTTGTGGTCATCTTGGTGTACGTTGATGACCTGCTGATTGGCTACCCTAGTCCAGCAACCGTTCAGGGTGTGAAGACACTCCTTCAGTCGGCTTACAAAATGAAAGACCTTGGGCCGGCTTGTGTCTTCCTTGGCATGGAGCTCAAGCGAGATCGGTCTCGTTGCACTCTTCATGTGCATCAGGCCACATATGTTTGTAGCCTGGGGGAGCGCTTTGCCACACTCCTCGCGTCAGTTCCAACTGCATCCACCCCGATGACCCCTGTAGGACAGATCTTGCTGAAGTCGTTGGACACCTCCAAACTGGGGGAGGAGGTGGATGTGTCGGACTTCCTGCACATGATTGGGTCTCCGATGTACCTTGCATCCACCACACGCTCTGACGTTGCCTTTGCTGTGAAATGTCTGTCCCAATTCTCTCAATGCCCCCGCAAGCGTCATCTTGAGGCTGTTGTTCGCATAGTACGCTATACCCTGTCCACGCCATGTCTTGGCCTGTGCTATACGACATAGCACTCTGCGGTGGTTGATGGATTCATAGACAATGACTGGACACATGACTCTGATGCACGCAGTCGGACATGCTTCATCTTCCTTGTTCGAGGTACGACGATGTCGTGGAAAAGTGGTAAGCAGGGCTGTGTTGCATGCAGCTCCAGCGAGGCGGAGTACGTTGCGCTAGGTGAAGGTACATGTGAGGCTGTCTGGCTGTGCCGCCTGTTGTAGCAACTGCACGTGCCACTGCGCTGCATCACTCTTCGTTGTGACAACCAAAGTGCAAAGGCCATTGCAGAAAACGATGGCAGGCATCATGCACACACCATGCACATCAATGTTGAGCATCACTCTATTTGTGAGTGCATAGCCTCTGGCATTGTTCATGTCATCTGGGTGGACACACGGTCGCAGCGCGCTGACTTCTTGACAAAGGCACTCAGTCGGGGCATGTTCAAGTGTCCTGTGCATGGTGTCGATCTTCGTGTGTTGGAACCCGGATGATAGTGGAGTCACGTTCTATTCCCTTCTCACTTGTGTGGAGTTTCGTCTGTTCATGCTTTGGCTGCGGGTCATGGCGGAGTGTTGTTATTGTGGTCTGTACTCTTTGCCCACACGCTGATTACTTACTGACCTCTTGTTGTGTATTGCACTACTCACCTACTCTGTACAGGAGATTAAATCTCATGGAGCTCATGGACACCTGGAAATGCCGAGCTGAGGACTAACCCTTGAAGCTTAGCGTGTAGGCAAAGACTCCAGAGCCATGGCCCTCTGGCCATTACTATTCTGACCTGAGGTTTTGCTTGCGACTGTGGCCTTGGACACTTTAGGATGCCAAGCCCACTGATTGTCTGGTGCATGCAGGATTCTAAAGGAGCTGTGATATTGTGCCGAGTGCTGATCCTTGGGGGCGACCTCACCGGTTTCGACCGTGAGATGGTGAGAAGCCGCCTCCAGGTTTTCCGAGAGGTTGGGCTCGACCCCCGGGTGGCGGCGAGACCACCGCAAGCGTGATGCTCGCGCATGGTGCTCGCTCACTCTGGCTTACTAGGTCGCTCGCTCTCCCTCCCTTCGTTGTCGTCTCTAGAAACTTGTTCTAAAACAAGCCGCAAGCTTTTTCTCTTGCATTCTTGTGGGATCTCCCACGCTTCTCTCCTCTCTGACATTCTCTTGTTGAGGGAAACGACTAGCTACATGCTGGAAGCACATGCACAACTTTTTGAGGTAGGACTGTATGACGTACCACAGCTATAGTAGAACCGAGTCGAACGCTCCCACAACACTTGCATCACCACACACAACCTCTTCTATGCTACCGTTTCCATTAGACATTACAACCCTACACACTGTTGAGTTGAACACTAGTGTTGCTGTTTTGTTTCCACATTTGTAGTAACTACCCTCTTCTCACATGCACCAGCGAGTGGAACATCAATGTGAGCAGTGGAGGCGTTTTCCACTGTCATTGTTTTGCTAAATCCAATAGCAGCAGCTGGTATTAACATTACCAGATAGGTCTCAGTAGTAGCAAACATTGTTGTACCCTCAACTGCCATTGTTGCCATCGTTGTGCATTCTACCACTTTTCTAATCTGTGTCTCTAATGTTGGTGCTATATTCTTGTGATCTTCTATATCGGCCATAATTGAGCATCTTCTCTAGCTTATGTCCCACTAGTTGCTTTCTCCTCCTTCCATGAAGCAGCCATCTCCAGCTAGCGCTTGGTTGTCTCATCTGCGTGGAAAGTTATTATCTTGGCTGCCTTTGTTTCCTAAGCTCTACCTCCGCTTCTAGCTTAGCGCCACTAGCCATGTGTTATTCTTTGCTCTGTTGCTTGTCTTGCCACTTATGACCAGTCTTCTCCTCTCAGCCCTCTTACAATCATTGTTTGCTTCTATCATATTCTTCTGTCTTTTTGGGTGTCAAGTGGTTTTTTGGATCCTTGACTCTAGCACCACTCACCTTCAGGGCCGAGAGAGACAAAGGAGGAACGAATTGAGGTCATGTGGTGAGTGGTGCCATCCTCTACTTCTAAGCATTGCACTTCCCATCCTCTTGATCTACTACATGCTGACATCATGGGACCTTCGCTTCATTGACTTTCTATGGGGGTGCAGTGCTCCATTCTACGTCTCACTGATGAATATGTTCATATGCATAGGGTCTTTGCCTTGCGTCAGAAAGTGACATCTTTGTCGCCATCGGATTGTTGCTCCACCGGGCCAAACCTGCTTGTAGTATTCGCCTCCGTGTCTTCTAAGATGAACATGGTGTTTATTTCATGGGTTCCACAACACGCTTTATTACTTCTTGCGCTGTTAGTATGGAGGCCTCTTTCCTTTCACACCCCAATAAAATAGGTTGTATGCACTTTTGGAACCGCACCCTTGCATTCGTACTCTTCTCTCTACTTCTAGTGTTGAGTCCCTCTTCTCTTTTAAGGCAATGTCGTGCATGCCATGAGTCTCAAACTGTGTCCCACTTGGGCCCATTCCGCCCCATGTCACTCCCTTTAAACAATGGTTTGTTTACCGTGCTGGTTTTTGTCTTACACGCTGTTTTGTTGCTATCTTTCTCCTAGAGGACTAGTGCAATGGCAAGCTATCAACTCACACTCGCCTGTGTCCATTCCTTAGGATTTTGTCTCTTTCTAAGGCTTCGTGCTTTTGGAACCGACATGGTGTCGTTTCATTGAGTCAAGTGATGCTCTTTTTAAAGGATACGTTTATGTGCGACTTGTCTCTTCAGGCCCCTCCACCCTCCCTTGTCTCACTTTGTCTACTTGGAGGAGGCATACCCTGTTCAGCCTCCAATCTTCAGGGCTCGACCCCTTTTGAGTTGATAGCCCCCTCCTTTGTGTTGCAAGTCCCCTCCCCTGTGTCGCTAGTATCACCGGCTTCCCTTCAAGTACTAGTTCCTCTTCCTCCTTCCTCGAGTCATTTGGGTCCCCTGTTAGCCGCTCATCTGACTCCTCGTCAGGGTCCATGCCAATACTAGAGTAAAAGATGGATTCTCGTGCACTGCATTTGAGCACTTCCTAGAGTCATCTTCCCTCATATCAAGGGTTACCTACATCCTCTATCCATGTCTCCCACACTAATGCACGACATGCCACGGATACTTGTCCACCTCTTGTGTGGCAGCTTTATGCCCCAGTGTCTCAGTTTGGGACTGCAGCTAACCTTGAGCCTCACTTGCATGGTAGGAGAGTTTGCACTCTCCCCTTATAGGCATCCTCATTGTGTGTTACTTTTTCTCATGCGTCACAACAGTCGGCAACACCCTCTTATCAACCCATTGGTCTTGACGCCGTTAGTCTTGCCATAGGCATTATCCATCCAAGCACATTGCATGGATATTCTTTTGCTGCTGAGGAGTTTTGGTTTGCTGTTGATTCCATAGTCTCTGGTTATGTTGTTGCATGCTTTGCAGCCAGAATTCTCTCTCCGCTTGCCCTTGAGCGCATGAGTGCTTGTTAAGCTTGAGGAGTGGAAGATACTACTCCATGGGAGAAATCCAAGTAGGAAAAACTTGATGCTCTCAAGGAGCATGGTTTCTTTGAATTGATGCATCTCTTGCAAGGATGCATGGCACTCTCAGCTTGTTGGGTCCTTAAGCACAAATTGAAGCTAAATGGCTCATTGTATTGCTACAATGCACGGATAACAGCCAAAGGGTCTCAAAATCCAAGTGTCGATCTGGACCAAACGTGTGCACTCGTTAGTAATAACACCGCTTCTTGTGTCCTCTCTGTCTTGTTGTTGAACGTAACTAGGATTTAGAGAAGATGGATGTGATTAACGCTTTCTTGCATGGTTGTTCCAGTGCAGAGATCTACATGGTCTGACCGCCTAGACTTACCAACGGCACCGATAAGAGCTAGAAACCTAGGCAGCAGGTTGGGGCAGCATGCGTTGTTGATGCAGCGTGCGGGCTTCCACGCTCGTTGCTTATGTCTGTTGCCCCCTCAATCTGCTGCTCTAGAGACTAAGTCTAGAAGCTCTGGGTTTGTTACTCAGAAGTGCGCGCGCCAGTGTTAGCGCCAGAAAGCAGCAGAAAACTGGAAGTAACTGATTAGCAATGAAGAATGAGCAACAATGGGGAACCCCTCCAAGTTCTAGGCCCCATCCCACTAGTGTAAAAGTTGTTACTCAACTAACCAGCCAATCAAAAAATAGTGCTAGACCTATTTTCTGGCAGGCAGGGTTTTCTTGGTGAGCCCTGCTAGACGCCCGACAGCCCAAGACCCAGGCGTCATCCGTTTTGCCTGAAAATTGGACCATACCATAATACCAACGCTGCAAACGCAGTCGTGCGATCAGAATCAGCTAGAAAAATAGCTACAAGAAGTTATGGCGGCACAAACCCAGACAGTGCCTATGACAGTTAACGATGCCAAACAGGGCCATACAATAGAAGACATGGACCCTAGGCATCGCATGATGCTGTAGACGCAATGCCACAGCCAGACACAACGCTAGGTGCATGCAGACTGCATCCACAGTTGCAGTGACTGCCGGCGGCCCGACCACCCAGGAGGCCTGCCGATGGAGCTGAGCGCATCGCCAAAGGGAGGAGGCTCCAGCGACGGGTGAGTGGATCTCAGCGTGCGTCGGCTCCACTTAGTGACACTCCAGTGGCGTCAAGTCTCTCCGTCAGTCATCTGCACGCCGATGTACACAAGCCGGGAGGACAGAACAGAGTACAATGAGAGATGGACGAAAGCCAACATTCCCCCATGACTCAGGCGTAGTGCACATGTGCGGGCAGAGACACAGTCAACGACCAGACTCCCCCAGGCCAAGCAGAGACACAAGCAAGGACAGAGAGAGTCACTCACGGACGCATGCCGACTCAACTCACAGCCTTCTTGAACGAGTCGTGCTTCAATGCCTTGGTCAAGAAGTCAGCCAACTGCCGTGCTGTCTCAACCCAAACGATGCTGACGTTGCCGTCATGCAACAACGAATGCACATAGTGATACTCAACATTGATGTGCTTTGTGTGTGGGTGATGCACGCCGTCATTGTCAGCGATGGCCATGGCACTCTCATTGTCACAGTACAACGTGATGGATGCGACGGACTGGCGCAACTCGGACAACGGACGACGCAACGACACACTCTCACACGTGCCTGAGCCAAGAGCAACATACTCAGCCCCAACATTGCTGCGTGCAATGCATCCCTGCTTGTCAATGTGCAAGGACACAGCAGTGCCACAAATCAGAAAGATCCAACCTATGCGACTCTTGCCGTTTGGACTGCCGGCTGAGTCACTATCGGTGTAGCCCACCGCGACAACAAATGGCTGACGGCGGAACATGAGATCTCGCCGAGGAGTCGAGACAACATAGCATAATACTCGGATTGCGGCCTCGTAGTGGAGGTGACGCGACTCCTAAGAGAACTGGGCCAGGAGGTTGACGGCGAATGCAATGTCTGGGCGCGTCGTCGTTGCCAGGAACATCAGTGACCCGATGACTCGCAGGTATGTGGTCACGTCAACTGGCTCCCCCACAACGGCTGGGTCAGGACTCTTCAGCTTTGCCTGGCCATCGGGTGACATGGGTGAGGATGCGCTCGACACGAGTGGCAGGTCCTCCGCAAAGCGGGTGGATAGCGTCTGCACATAGGCGGCCTGGTGGATGTGCAGGACGCCCTGGGAGCGATCATGCTCAAGTTCCATGCCCAGGAAGACCCTGCCAGACCCAAGGTCCTTCATTTAGTAGGCGGCGTGCAGCAGATTCTTGACACGCTGGATGGTAGCCGTGTCTAGCGACGTAATGAGCAGATCGTCAACGTACACGAGAACAATGGCAAAAGTCTGGCCTCGCGGTCTGACCAACAGTGCGGGGTTAGCGGTGCTGCACTGGAGCCTGCCACAAAAGAGCGTGCTGCTGATCTCTTGGTTCCAGCACCGAGGCGACTGCTTCAGGCCATATAGGGCCTTGTGCAGTCACCAGACTCTCCCAGTGCCATCGTCAAATCTCGGGGGCTGCACCATGTAAGGCTCCTCACCCTCCTGTGAACCATGGAGGAAAGCGTTGCGCACGTCCATCTGGTGCAGCTCCAACCCATGTTGGGCAACCAGACTGAAGAGTGCCCAGCTAGAGGAGAACCTGCCAACTGGGGCAAATATGTGGTCGTAATCGACCCTAGGAATCTGAGCAAACCCCTTGGCTGTAAGGCGGGCCTTGTACTTGTCCAAGGACCCGTCAGACTTCCACTTGCACCGAAAGACCCACTTGGCACCGATGGCCTTCCATCCTGGGGGAAGGTCAACGAGGTCATACACGTGGTGTTGTCGGATAGCTGCAAGCTCATTGGCGCAAGCATCGTCCCACTGTGCGGCCTCAGGAGAGTCTCGTGCCTCGTGTAGGGTGTCTGGGTCCTCCGGGCGTGCTGTGGAGCAGACTGAGAGAGCGTGTGCACCTCGTGCCCCAGGTTGGATGCGTGTGAATGCAGCCACGACAGCACACTGATGCTCATTATGGAGCATGGCGTAGCCTAGTGCGGAGCCCGGGTGGAGGTCTGCAATGATGGCCGAGGTGGTCAGGCCGAGGGCCTTGGTGCCAGGGTCCCCACTCACGACCGTGGGAGCGGAGGAGACACGTGGAGCCACGGGGTGTTGAGGCACCACGGAGCGCGGAGCGACGGTCTGCGCGGTCATGTTGGTCTGGGTCGGAGGCTGCCGCCTGGGCCCCGCGTGTGGCGTGGCAGGCCAGGTGCCGGCACTGAGTCCGTCGGGCTGATGGAGGCAGACTGGGTTGCTAGCCCGGAGGGACTAGCGGATGCGATAGGGTCTGTTGGCCCAGAGGGACCAGCGAATGCGACTGGGGTTGCCGGCCCAGAGGGACCAGCGGGCGCGACTGAGGTTGCTGGCCCGGAGGGACCAGAGGACGCGACTGGGGGTGCCGGCCCAGAGGGACCAGCGGACGCGACTAGGGGTGCCGGCCCGGAGGGACCAGCAAACGCGACTGGAGGTGTCGGCCCGGAGGGACTAGCGGACGCGACTGGGGGTGCCGGCCCGGATGGACCAACGGGCGCGATTAAGGCTGCTGGCCTGGAGGGACCAGAGGACGTGACTGGGGGTGCCGGCCCATAGGGACCAGCGGACACGACCGGGGGTGACGGCCCGGAGGGACAAGCGGACGCGACTGGAGGTGTTGGCCTGGTGGGACTAGCGGACGCGACTGGGGGTGCCGGCCCAGAGGGACCAGCGGACGCGACTGGAGGTGCTAGCCCGGAGGGACCAGTGGATGCGACTTGGGGTGCCGGCCCGGAGGGACCAGCGGACGTGACTGGGGCCACTGGCTCGGAGGGATTGAGGGACGTGTCATCCGGAAGCGGAAGGACATAGGACGGACTCACCACTCTCCTACGTGACGGGATGGACACGGATGAGCTGGAGCGAATGAGGTCGCGAGGAAAGAGGTCCTCGAAGAAAAGGGCGTCCCGAGACTCAATGATGTAGTGCCGGCAGGGATCCCAGAAGCGCCAGGCCTTGGACTGACAAGAGACACCGAGAAAGGTACAAGGGCGTCTGCGAGGGGCGAGCTTGCCGCCTTTTTGTGGGACGGGCAACCACACAATGGCCACGCAGCCCCAGACGCGAGCCGGGCAAAGGTCAGCTCGCTGACCGCACCAATGCTAGTACGGGGAAGGGGACCGTGGGGAACCCGGTTCTAGACCCAGGTCATGTAGGCCATGGCTTCAAAATAGAAGCCATCGGAGAGACCAGACTCAACCCGCATGGTGCGGACGGCGTCGGCCATAGTACGGTTCCACCGTTCGGAGACACCGTTCTGGGTGGGTGTGTAAGGCACGGACGTTTCATGGCAAATTTTGCGGGAGGTGAGAAAGGTTGTGACTTCACCCAGGTACTCACCAACGCGATCAGAGCAAAAGCGGCAGAGAGAGCGGCCACACTCGCGCTCCGCAAGGACAAGCCAATCCTTGATGGTGGGGGCGACATCGCTCTTCTGCCGAAGGCAGAAGACCCAGCGGCAGCGAGAATAGTCGTCTGTGAGGGTGAGGACGTAGGGACCATGCTCACCGACGGACTCAGTAGGGAGAGGATCCCTGAAATCCGAATGGACAAGGTCCAGGGGGACAGACGCACGAGAGGAAGACAAGGGATACGTGGAACGGTGCATCTTCCCCTGAGTGTAGTCAATGCACTCAGTTGGGCACAGGAGGGGAAAAGTCTCCGGGTCAAGGCCCTTGGCCGGCTGGGTGCGAAGCATGCTGTCTACGGTTGCAGAGTGGACGTGGCAAAGGCGGCGGTGCAGGAGGCGAGTGTGCTGAGGAGAAAGCGTGCTAGTGACAAACACATGGCCTATGGTGGCTGACAGGGAGGAGACGGAAGGAGAGGAAGACAGACGAGGTACATGCCACAGGTTGCCACGGGCGGTGGCGTGCAGTACAACAAGACTAGACGGACGCAACGACACAGTGCCAACACCACGCGAGTGCACAACATCCATGCTCATGCGGTCAAGGGCAGTGACGGACAGGAGGCTGAGCTCAAGACCAGGGACGAAGAGGACATCGGTCAGAAAGACGTCACGAACGACGCCAACACCACGGACAGGCAAAACCTGGCCAGAACCTGTCCGGACACCGAAAACATCGCCTACAGGACCGAGCATACTAAATGCCTCACGATAGGCCGTGATGGGATGCGTGGCCACGGAGTCAATGATCCAGTTCTCAGCAGGGTCCCAGACCGGGGTCGCAAGATCACTAACAGTCACATGGCAGCAAGTAAGGGACGCGGACACGGTGGAAGGAGGTGCGAATCGAGATTGCCAATCGTCAAGCCAAGCAATGTCGTCCTGGGAGAGGGTAGCGGAGACCATGAAAGACGACGAGACAGACAAAGAAACAGGGCATGACCGTAGCTCAGTCTCAGTCATGCAGGGCTGGACAGGGGAGTAGGAAGTGATGCAACTCGCACTACCCTGGGGAGGAGGGCGAGGGAGGCTGAGCTAGAGCGCGATGAACTACTCCAGCTGGCGCTCGCAAGAGGATGGCCCAGGAGTGTACACAGACTACGGGGTGATGGCGCCAGAGCCCGGGTAGGAGGACTGCGCTGGTGCCAACGGCTGCGGCGATGGTGTCGGTGCAATCGGCAAAGCATCTGGAGTGGTGGAGCTGCGCGATGAGGCGGAGGTCTCAAGGCTGGCGATAGTCACGGCGGCAGAGGTGAGACGGCGCTCGCACTGGCGACGCATGGTGGCGATGACGCGTGCCTCATCCGTCGGTAGAGGGCACGTGTACCACCCGTGCCCGGGCTGGCCACAGTTGTGGTAGACCGAGCTGCCAGCGCTCGACCCGGTCGACGACTGTTGCTGCTGCTGCTGTTGTTGACCTTTGCCTTTCTTGGTCTGACGCTTCTTCTTTCCCGATGATGATGAGGTAGCTGCGGCAGGGGAGGCGACGGCCACGGAGGCAACGGATGGGAAGGCGACGGCCTCCGTGCGCTAGAGTCGAGACTCCAGATGAGCTTCCTCAATGCAAAGGAAGAGCTCGTATGCCCAGGGTAGGAGGGTGTCCTGGGCCGCCATGGTGGAGAGAATGTCGTGAGGGTAGTGGACGAAGACATTCGAGTACGCTTCGGTGGCACCGTACTTGATGGTGAGGAGCGCGGCCAAAGGGGGTAGGGCAGATTTCCCGAGGCGACGAAGGATGTCCTCCGCCTGCTGCCGTTAGGAGGTGACCGTCTCGGTCTCCCCCATGTGCAGGGAGTTGAACTCCCGCAGTAGGCGGCTAGTCTCAGCGTCGCTGGACAGGTGATGGGGGCGAGTGAGAACGTGCCACGCGGCTGCAGGGTCTAGGGTGGCGCCAGTGGTGAAGTCGCCTAAGAAGGGCTTGAGGGTGAGGCAGGAAGCCGGAGGGGCAACAGGGACGAGAGCCCGGACGGCACGACCAGCGTCATGCAGCTGGTCGGCCAGGGTGGCATCATACGACAAGGTGTAGAATGCCCACAGGCACTCACACTGCGCCAAGATGCGGAAGCTGAGCTCCCAGCTCCGGAACTGCTCGCCGGCCTGAAGTGGCGGCGGCGACGTCTCAAAGTCCTTTTGCCTGCGGCTGGCACCCAGAGTGGGGCCAAGGATGGAGGTCACTGTCTGCTCCTGGCGTAGAGTCTGCTACTGCGCCAGGTATTACGTGGCAGTAGACACAGCTGGGCTGGCACGTCCTAGAGGAGGAAAGGACGGAGGCGTATTGGGGGCAGACTGGGAAACTAACGGTTGCAGTGCCGTAAGCTGCTATGTCAGGGTGGCGAGCTGTTGCTGAAGAGCAGCGAGGGGATCAGGGTTATCGCCAATGACGTCAAAGGGCTGCTAGCGTCGCTGCTCCTCCTGCTGTTGTTGTTGTTGCTATATCCGTTGTTGCTACTACTCCTGTTACTGCTACTGCTGCTGCTGCTCCTGCTTCTCCTGCTGTCCCTGCTGCTCTTGCTGCTGTTGTTGCTGCTGATGCTCTTGCTACTGCTGCTGCTGCTCTTGCTACTGCTGCTGCCGCTGCTACTGCTGTTACTGCTGCTGCAGCCGCTGCAAGAAAGGGGGAGTGGGGGTCCCCCCAATGGAGGAGGACCCCTCCCCAGTGGGGCTACCAGCCATAGTGTGATACCCTTTGTTTTGTTTGTTTTTTTTTTCTCTTTGGGGTTGCTTACATCAGCAGTACCGCCAGTTGTTGCTGTTGCTGCAGTTTGTTGCTACTGCTGCGGCTACTGCTGTAGTTGGTGCGGCTGCTGCTGATGCTACTGCTGCTGTTACTGTTGTTGCTGCTTCCGCTGCTACTACTGATATTGCTGTTGCTGCTGCTGCTTTGGCTGCAGTTGCACCAGCAGTTGCTGCTGCTCTTTGCTGCTGCGGCTGCTAGAGCTGCTATAGTAGCAAAGGCAACTGCTGTAGCAGCGGTGGCAAAGCGGGTGGGATTGGGGATTTTTTTTCTCCTCTTTTTTTTTCTTCTTCCTCGTCTGTCACAGTGGGCAGCTACCCGCTGTCACCTGCGAGCAGTAGGCTGCTGCTCGCTGGTAGCAAGTAGCGAGCTGCTGCTCGCTGGCAGCGGGCAGCGAGCTACTGCTCTCTGGCAACGGGCAGCGAGCTCTTGCTCGCTGGCAGGAGCGGGCTGTTGCTCGCTGCTCCCTCACTATAGGCAGCGAGCAGCAGCAGCAGTCGCTACTGGCAGCTGCTCGCTACAGCAGCTGCTGCTGCTGCTGCACACTGCTGTAGCTGCTACTTGCCGCTACTACTGCAGGCTGCTACTACTGCGAGCTGCTGCTGCGGGCTGCTGCTGCTGCAGGCTGCTACGAGCTGCTGCTTCTACCTGCTGCTGCTGCTGCTGCACACAACTGCTGCTGGCTGTTGTTGCCACTGCTTGCTGCCGTTGCCTACGGCTGCCGCTGCTGCAAGCTACTGTTGCTGAGTGCTGATGCAAGCAACTACACCTGGGTGACGTTGCTGCGTGCGTCGCCGCCCACAGGTGTTGGACGCGGCCCGCCGCTCACCTCCTCGCGTCACGTGTGGGGGTCAGTGCTGCCGAAAAAAATTTGGCAGCATTTCCCCTGGCCGAGTGGCCGTGGGAAAAAATCTGACGCCGCCACCAGGCGGGTCAATGTTGCCAGAAAAAATCCGGCAACATTTCCCCTGCACTGGCGGGTATGGGGGTCCGCCGGCGTTGTCTAGCACCTGTACACCAGTCTTCTGCTGCTACTGCTATGCTCTAGCTCTGATACCAAGCTAGAAACCTAGGCAGCAGGTTGGGGCAACATGCGTTGTTGATGCAGCGTGCGGGCTTCCACGCTTGTTGCTTAAGTCTGCTGCCCCCTCAGTCTGCTGCTGTAGAGACTAAGTCTGGAAGCTCTGGGTTTGTTACTCAGAAGTGCGCACGCCAATGTTAGCGCCAGAAAGCAGCTGAAAACTGGAAGTAACTGATTAGCAATGAAGAATGAGCAACAATCAGAAAATAGTGCTAGACCTTTTCTCTGGCAGGCAGGGTTTTCTCGGTGAGCCCTGTCAGACACCCGACAGCCCAAGACCCGTGCGTCGTCCGTTTTGCCTGAAAACTGGACCATACCATGATACCAACGCTGCAAACACAGTCATGCGGTCAGAATCAGCTACAAAAACAGCTACAAGAAGTTATGGTGGCACAAACCCAGGAAGTGCCTATGACAGTCAACGATGCCAAACAGGGCCATACAACATAAGACATGGACCCTAGGCATCGCATGATGCTGTAGACGCAATGCCACAGCCAGACACAGCGCTAGGGGCATGCAGACTGCATCCGCAGTGGCAGTGACTGCCGGCGGCCCGACCACCGAGGAGGCCTGCCGATGGAGCTGAGCGCATCGCCAGAGGGAGGAGGCTCTTGCGACGGGTGAGTGGGTCTCAGCGTGCGTCGGCTCCACCGAGCGACACTCCAGCGGCGTCAAGTCTCGCCGTCAGTCATTTGCATGCCGATGTACACAAGCCGGGAGGACACAACAGAGTACAATGAGAGATGCACGAAAACCAACAATAAGGTCTGGCCCTATCTGGGCTAAGAAAATTCATCTTGTTATTGGAACATTAAGATCACTTCCACCCTTAAGAGGGAAGGCTGTTAGTGTAGCTAAGTTGATCATGAGCTCTGTCTCAGTCCATTGTCAGATTCTCTTACAGCCCTCGTGGTCTATGTGAACAATCTACTCATCACCTCACCCAATGCAGTCGCCATCAAGTCATCGAAGGCGGTCCTTAGGTCCTCCTACAAGATAAAAGTTCTCAGTCCAACGTCAATTTTCCACAACATGGAGCTTAAGAGAGAGCGTCAGGGTCACACTCTTCATGTTTACCATTTGTGTATACCCTACTGATCTTGTTATTCGATATTAATGTTTTTAATTGGGTCATCTTCTCATCGAATTTCATTTTTCGCTGAATATGAATACACACTTAAACAATTTCCGAGCTTAAAAATTGATTTTAAGGGATTACCACACAAGTTTGCCTAAAGTGAGGGCTAGGGTCAAAGTACGTTATTGTGTCTATGTTATTAGGTCATTTTGCCACATTTTGATTTGATGTTGTTCGAATTCGACGAGTTTACTCAAGCGATTGCACGAGACAGGATACTGGAGACGATAAAAAAAGATTTAGTGGAAGAAATATCACTAGCAAATAGACGCATGGAGAAAAACAACTAGATTTATTCTACCACGTCATCCTCATCCATTTCTTCATCAGGGAACAGCAGCTTGCCTGCAAGAGGAGCGGGTGTCCACTGGAAAGCTGGGTCAAACACACGGGGGAAGTTAGACTTCCCCCATGCATTGGACGGTGCTAACCGGAGGGTGACAACTCGTTGAAGTTAACGGAGCACCGAGGAGTCAAGACAGGGCCGTCATTGAATTTGACGTACCACGGGTCCTGCTTCGTCAGATTTTTAGGTACTACCACCCATGTTAAACCTGTTTTGAAATTAAAGAAACCTGAATTAGCTTCAGGTAAATAAACCGAAATCAATGATTAGTAGAGTATCAACATTCTGGAGGAGTATTTTGGGACACTTCTGATCAATGTTCCCAAAACTTCTATCCTTAACACCCTAGCACGCAACCGCCTCAAGAAGTCATTGGATGTGTCTCATTTGGGGGAGCCGGTGCATGTCATTGAGTCGCTCATATATATTGCAACGACCGTGCGCACCAATGTGGCTTTTGTGGTCAAAGTTTTGGCACAAGTTTTGTAGAAGTATTGGGCTCTTCACCTCAAGGCGGCCATGCGTATCCGTTGCTATGTCCCCTCTACAATGTGCCTTTGGTTGTGTTTTCATGCACAACCATCATTCCTTATTGACGGCTATGTTGACATCAACTGGACACATGACTCGCAACCCGGAGTAGGTCGATATACATCTTTCTTGTCAGTGGGTCTCTTGTCTTATGGAGGAGTGTTAAACAGGGATGCGTGGTGCAAAGATCCTGTGAGGGTGAATATGTTGCACTCATCGTACCTACGCTGAATACACCATTTTACCTATATGCGAGAGATTCTTGATGCGTTACTTGCTTCAACATCTTCGTGCGTCCATTTTCTAGATCACCTTGCACTACAACAAACAAAGTACCACAAACATTATTGAGCATGATGGCATGCATCACACTCGTGTGACTGGGACACTCATCAGTGGAATTTTCAAGTCTCTTATGCATGCTAATGGCTTGTTGCATGTTCGTGACCCCCCTCGCTAAGTCTCGTTCACTAGACATTTCTTGTTTTGTGAGTTACTCATTTTGAGTGTGCTTGGCTACCTTATGTTGCTTGCTAGTGAGTGGTGACTCACGCACTTGTGTAGAGTGGAGAAGGTGTGTGGTATTTGTATTGGATTGCTCACGTTCTGTAAGTTTTGTGTAAGATATGGTTTCGTTCATTCACGTGTCATGGGGAAGTATTGGTTTTGCGTACATAATGATGTATGTGACCACATGACTTCACACACAAGCACTACTCTACAGGAAATGGAACGATTTCCATATGCGTATGGAGTTCAAAATGTTGCGTAAGTGTGCTCGTCTCGGGGTACAAGAGTTCTAGCATCACACATGATTGCATATTGTGGTGGTCCAAGAATGAGGGAAGATTGCATCTCGATAAGGAAGAAATGTTCAAAACTGGCTAACCTGATGTGATGAACCACCATAGTGAACTCTAGGCACCAGGGATAGACATGCATGCTACATACGCTCATGGCTGATGTGGCATTAAGTCTCCCTGTATGCTCATGTTGTGTGTGAGGTACGTGGGTGGCCGGTTCCTTTAAGCCGTGCTAGGTTGTTTTGTGTGCAACATGAGAAGCCACCAGTGGGATAAAGCTCGGTGGGTGGGCTCGACCCCATGGGTGGCTTGGAGATCCAACGCGAGCCGTCCTCGCTTAAGTGGTCTTGTCAATCACAAGATGAATAATGACCTCCCTCTAGTTTACTCTACACTCAATTTTTTGAAGTACTTCTTGTCTGCTCCATCGCTTCCCTTGTGATCTTCCTTCCTCTCTTCATCCGTGTGTGCTCCTTCATGTAGTTTCTCCTTTCCTCATGCACAACGGGGGGAAGGAGGGTGAGCGGGACAGGGAGGGTGAGGAGGAGGGGGAGGGGGAGGGGGAGGAGA
>SZWC01000781.1:219319-236273 GCA_023375785.1 Penium margaritaceum | reverse complement strand
GGGAGAGAGAGAGAGAGAGAGAGAGAGAGAGAGAGAGATTGAGAGAGGCTTGTGGACTCCTGCAACAAAGCAGACATCAGAGAGCCGTGTGGATACTATGGACATCATTGCTCGTTATGCATGAATGCATGTGAGACAGAATTTTCGTGGACAATTTATTGAGAGCGAGTTGGAGATTCACGGGATCTATGTTTGGTGCACATTCGGTCTTTTGAGGGATTCCTGAGATCAGCAAGAGCACCATCTTGCTGAACCTTCAAGTTGTGATGTAAGCCATCCTTAGCTGTTTGTATACTGCACTGTGATCACTCGGCCGCGTCTCTGATTCTGCAGATCCATGATGCGGACCGAGCTGTCCCCAGACTACTGTTGGGTATTGACATTCCTACCACACATGTCATTCAGCTGCTACGACATCTTGGGTGCTTGCTTGGGTACCCTGTAATCATTTTACAGGTTCTAGAGTCTTCTCAATGGACTGGCTTTTGAGACTAATTTGTATGTTTAACGCTCTACGTCCACCAGTTGTTTCTTGTCCTATGCATGTATCCACTTGTTTTTTCTAAGGCAAAGCTCTGCATCTCTAGGTTAAGATGGCTCTACATTCAGATGACTATGTCCGGAGTTCCAGCCAAAATAGTGGTTTTGGGCTTGTTTCAGGACAAACAAACATAGCGGTGTCTGTCACCCGCTGTGCACTATGGCATGTATGAATGCTGTCTGTGTTTTCAATTGTAATTTCTCTCTACACTCTAAACTATTGAAGCTTATGAGAATTTGTGCATCTCCCTAGTCCAACCATTGTTATTTCTTTCACCTGCATGCGTGCTAGCGCATCAGTTGACGGGACATTGCCACCACATCAGCGGGAAGGCTTAGAAGCTTCTTAGAAGCTTCTCATGGTATGAGAACTGTGAGACACTTCTCACTGAGTTGCACCACGGAGACGCAACACCAATAACATCCACGAGAGCCATCGTACTTGTCACTACAGATGTCGGTAGCAGACACGTCATCCTGACGGTAGTAATAGCGACATCACCTAGCTACTGCAAGGGTGGATGGCAACACCAATAGTGGTGAGATTTGTCACTACCACCATTGGAGTAGTAGAAGCAATAACACCAATGATCTGCAACAACCAGAATGAGTGACAGCGGTAGCGACGGGTAATAGCAAAACCTCATAGTAGGTGCTGGTTGTGGCAATTGTGAGTAGCAGTAGTAAGTAGTGGCAACGACAGCGAATGGCGGCATCTACAACGAGCACCACCGGTAGTAGTGGCAACTGTGAACAGCAATAGCATTGCATAGGTAGCAACAGAGGTGGCAGCACTGTCGAAGCATCATTGTAGCTATTATAGTGGTGGCAATGATAACAATTGCAGCACTGGTAGCACTACAACAACACCGGAATAACAACTGTTATGATGGCAGGGCAACAGTAGTACCCTATTGATATTTGTTTTTGTTTACTGGGAAAATGCGAATTATGTGATCTGTAATTTCGTTCAATTTTTTTTCTTGAAAAGGTTATTTGGGTGGTACCTAAGCTTTTGTCGAACGAAAAAACATGTTCCTTAAATTCAACGACGAACGGGCTCAAGACCGCATCCGTCCGTCGTTCGCGTCGTTGGACTGACGCAAAATCGCTAATTTGCACTCAAACTGGCACGTTATACTGAACTGACACCTGTGACACCCCGATCCGCGCATCCCGCTCTTTCACATCCAGTGCTCGAGCAGGATGTGCACTGCGATTGCGAATTTTTTATTTGCAACATCGCAATTTTGACCATGACAGGAGCAAACACCCTGTCATGTGCAATTTTCAAATGAATTAGGTGGTACTATAACTCAAATGAGTGGTATGGTACTATAACTCATTAGACGACGAATTCAAATTCGATGTAAAGAAGAGATAAAATGTAATTATAATCAAAACTAGAGATCAGTAGGGTAGTTGCAGCTGTAGGAGCAACAATGCTGTGGGAGCAGAAGCCACGGCTGCTGCCTTACATACCGCAATGAATACACAACAGCTGTGCAACAATGCTAGTACATAATTGTGCTCAGGACCTGCATAATTGCTATATGAGCAGTAAGTGATGAGGTCATCCCTCCCTCCTTTTCCATGCAAAGTCCACGTGAGTAAAAATTGCATTCGTTTCACTAGCGTATTTCTTTTGAGGACATTCTTGGCCAGCATGCTTTCCACTAGGTTACCGACATTCACTATTAGCAATGCTGATGTCAGCAAATTTTGGGTCAAAATATCACTTTCCCATAATCTCAACTCGTCGAGTTATGCAGATTCCCTAGTCCGACCATTTTTATGTCAGCAGTGCGCATGGTGCTAGGCGGTGAAAAGGAAAAGAAGCTTGCCGACCCCTCTTGCTCCAGCTCCCTGTCTTGCACGTTGATTCCACACACTTATTTGATTTGGGACATGTAAACCCGTATGTTGAGGCTGCTTGAATGGTAGTAGAATCCACCTGGCAAAGCTGGATATACATCATAGGGCCGACCGACTACATCCACTTACTTTGCGAGGTAGTAGCAGGTAACTAAGGAGCAGGACCAGAGGAGGTGGAGGTGGATGCATGGGTACATGAGTTTCGCACGCAGGTGGATGGACTGCACCTTGGCTTGTTGTACACACCCGCGGGTGCATCACTAGCACCAATGCATTAGACCCCCATGAGATGGGTGATTGGTCTCTCTTTCGGCACCATTCGCATTCCATGGGTGCCCATCCCAGTGCCTCAGGTTGTCCTTAATACATAGTGGTAACGAAGGATTTTCATACTTTGTTAGCCTGCTACGACACTGATGCTGGGTTTGACTCGTGAGAGATCCTTTCCCAGGTATAGGCTAACACAAAGGGGGTCTGGCCCTACTACATGAGCTTGTACTAGACTGTTGACGCCCGTCGCACTTAGAAAGCCGTAAGAGCTATACATGATCTTCTCTACAATGTTCCCCAGGAGACGATCGTGGATTTCCATCACACGTCAAGGACTGCCCGTCTCGGGGAGTTCCACTCCTTACGCAACGGAGAATAAGAGTCGGCACTAGCATGTTGGCGCCATATTCATGCTTGCCTCGTTAAGGTGTCTGATTCCCTTGAGCTACATCTTTGGGCTCATGAGCACTATCTACAGCAGACTAAGACGAAGGAGGCTATAGAGGTGCATCAGGTTAACTCCTTGGTTGTGATGATGACTGCATCTCCGATGATGCCTCTCACTCTCTGCTCTTTCTCCTCAACTTCCTCTTCCTCTCCCTCTTCCCCATGTGCCTCAGCCGAGGACGTGGCTGCCATCAAACATGTGAGAAAGGGAAAAAAGAGGCATGACAAGGGGCAACAACAGTGGAAGCTCTCTCTTTAACTAAAGCTGCGGGGGCATTCATTGCTAAACAGAGTTCCATAAAGTTTTTGGAAATGATCCGGATTACACGTGGCCTCCAGGCCACACACGCTTTGCGGACTTCTTCCAGCATCACCCAGATGGGTATCGCGACAACTTGAACAGCAACCAAGCCTTTTGACAGTGAGGAAGTGCGAGCGTATCGTCACAATTGGGTGGACCATAGACATACTCCCCTCTTGTTTTTGTTACCCATGATGATGCTTGTAAGGGAGCTCAATCGGCTTGCGATGAGGATGGATGTGTTAGTACCGACTGGCTTGACAACTCATGTCCATCATTGTTCCGACTCTTCTGTTAAGCGTCCTCTAGATGCAGAGTGCTCTGTGGCCCGTTGTTCTGTGTCAAGAACAGATTGTGAGGCGAGTGGCACTTGGATTAGTGACTTTGGTGTCACCCATTGCATGACCTGTTGTTGTGGTGACTTCGTGGTGCTCACTATTGTTGTGTCAGTTTGGTCTGGTCACACAGGATCTGGTCAGTTGCTGCCTGTCCATGGCTTTGTAGTGGTGCCTTTTGATGGTCCATCTAGCCCCATGAACACTTTTGATGTGCTCTTTTTCCTTCGCCTTGATCTCAACCTACTCTCGGTTCGTGCTTGCATGGGGATGAGTAACTCGTTTGCGTCTGCCAACTCTGCTGTGGTGACTAGCTTCTTGACTCTTAACAAGCCTCGTGCCTTTGTTGTTGATGAACTGCATCGTGTGTCTTGTTGTACTAACACTGCCGGTTCCCTTTTCCCCACTTTCATGCATGTGTTTTTCACTAGTATTCTCTCCCCATAACACCAGCATTTGCTACATGACTGCCTTTGCCATGTGCGGCTGTGTCCAAGCTCATTCAGTTTCAGCCAATCCATGGTTTTGATGTGGCTTCCTTCAAGAAATCTTCGAAGTCCGACTATCTCTTCTCCACTCAAGATAAGATGCATCGCCACAGTTATCTTGACTCACCCTTACGGGCACTGCTTCCCCTAAAGTTGGTCCACTCGGTCCTTCTCCGTCCCCTCACTGTCGAGTCGCTCTTAGAGCGGGGACATCATGATTTCACCGTGACTGATGACTTCACATGGATACGGTGAATCTACTGCCTCCGCCACAGGAGTGATGGCGCCTAGGCGGCCCGCCTGTGGTTGGTGATAACTGAACGCTAGTCTAGTCATACCCTGTACATTGTCCGCTTGGACACCTTCATTGTTGAGCATAGTATTTTTCACCAGCTCTGTCCCTACCACACCATAGTAGAACGACGTGTCTAAGTGCTAAAACTGCACCATGGAGGATGTGGTCTGAGTGCAGTCTTCTGGAGTCTTTCGACTTTGAGGGCTTCTCCTACATGACATGGGTCTAGAAGTATATGGTGCATGGTCCTCTTCCGAACCATGTCACGCAGTTCGAGATGAGGTTCGGCCATTGTGCCGACGCACATCTTGCTCGCGTCTGGACCTCCCTAGCTTTCGTTTTGATCACTGAGGACTAGGAGGTCGTATGCTTGCCTTCCTTGGCATTTTTCCATGGTTAAAGGCCTAGTGCCTTTGGGTCCTTGCTCACCACCACATCATCGAGTATGGAGATGATTTTTTTTGGGCTCTCATCTATAGCCACCTGTCAAACACTCTATCACTGGCGGACAACCACGTTCCCACCTGTGTAACTTCCCGACGAATAGGGGAATCTAGACCAGTAGATGGGTCGGTCCGGGCCTGCACACCTGCGGTCTGGTCTATGGCTAAAGTTGACCCAACCATCTTGGCTGTGGGTCCAACTGCCTCGTTGGTTCCCTATGGTTCCCTATGACACATACACTTGTGCCAGTGTCATTTCCCTTTGGCACACTTGCTCTCACCTGAGTACAAATTTCCTCTCGCACACTTGCTCCCGTGCCAATGGTGGTTTCCTGTGGCAGACCTGCTCCCGTGCTAGTGACAGTTTACTTCGGCACATCCGATCTTGTGCCAATAACTACATCACTGGCCACACCTTGTCATGTGCCTGCACCTGCCCCCGTTGCGTGTGAGCCAGAAACTATCCGTGATTCTTCCACATCTTCACCCCTTCCCTGTAAACTTGCAGCCCATGTAGCCATGGCCGGATGTCCGCAGCCACAGGTGAGCACCTCAACATCGGGCTACTCTTGGAAGCCCGTTGGTGGTCTTCAACTCCTAGTCTCTAGGGTTCAGCGGATGGCTGGATTGGCATTCAAACGCTCCACTTGCACTGTTCAAAGTGGCCAGCCTGGTATGAAGGCCCTTGGCCTGACTGTCTAGGTAGACTACACTGACGTGCACCCAACGTGCCTTGTCAGTCATGAGTTGGTGTGCCGTGAGTTCTGGGTCACTTGCAATGCCGTAGCAAACCTTGCTCTGGTCAGACTGATTCAGAGGTTTGTGTCTTGGCCACCTGGAGCTCTCCCTCGACAACGCCCGATCCAGGCACCTTGAAGGAGGCACTCTCGGCTGAGGACGCAGATCTTTGGCGTGGCGTGTCATTTGTGAGGATAAGTTGATAGGCATCCGGATGGCTGTAAAGACCAAGTGGGTCTTTTGCAAGAAGGTGAAGCCTGATGGCACAATGGATCGATACAAGGTCCGATTGACAAGCAATGGTTATCATATGTTGAGGGTTTAGATTTTAGTGAAATCTTGGTACCCGTTGTTCGTATGACATGCACTTGTGTTTTGTTCGGGATTGTTCCTAACCACAACTAGGAGCTGCACCAAATGGATGTAAAGAACTCGTTCCTCCGTGGTACCCTAGAGGAGAAGATCTACATGGTCCAGCCACCTGGCTTTGAGGTTGGCGACAAGGTCTGGTACTTGCATTAGGCTTTGTCTTCCAGGAAGTAGTTACCCTAGTGTTGGAACCACGAGATCACCGGCACACTAACATGTATCGGCTATGTGCAGAGTGACGCTAGCCCATCCCTCTTCCCCAGATGGACAACTGAGAGCTTGTGAGTCATTTTGGCCTATGTGGACGACCGCCTCATTGCGTCTCTTTTGATGGAGGCCGTCTAGGAGGCCAAATCTGTCCTTTGGACTGCCTAGAGGATGGACCTTGGTCTTCCACTTGTTCTCCTTCAGATGGAGATAGTATGTGATCATCAACAGTGGACACCCATTACTGCTTTAGGCACGTTATACACACATTGTAGGAGAGCGGTTGAAGCTCCTTGGTGTAGTTTTCATAGCCTCCACCCCAACACACCTGACGGGCAGGATTTTGTGAAGGTGGATGATCGAGCATAGCTGGGGGAGATGGTGGAAGTGACCCTCTACATGCGCCTCTTTGGCTCTCTGATGTACTAGGCCACAACCACTTGACCCAATATCATCTTTACTGTCAACCTCCTTGTACAGTTCTTGTAGTGTCCCCGGCGAGAGTCCTTCATGTGGGTGTGCAAGTAGTGGGGTACGTGATTTCTACACCCTATCTCGGAATGTGCTATAGAAGGTAGTGTTCAGTGGTAGTCGACAGCTACATAGATTGTGACTGGGTCTGATGGGCACAGTCAGACATGCTATGTGCTCTGGTTGGTCACACTGTTGTGTTGTGGTGTGGTGCAGTGGCAAGCAGAGCTGTATTGCACGTAGCTCATCAGAGGTCGAGTATGTTGTGCTCTGCGCTAGGGTTGCTAGAACAGTATGGTTACAACGTTTGTTTTGTAAGCTACGCGATTATGTTCCTTGCATTGTTATGCGTTGCATCAAATGGAGTGCTCTTGCTATCGTAGAGGAATTATGGTGTAATTCATGCATGCACAAAGCACATTGCTGTTGAGAATCACGTTCTGCGTGATCTTCTACAGTGGCATATGACCTCCTTCATCTGGGTCAGCATGAACACGTAGCTGTCTGTCTTCTCGACCAAAGCACTGGCACAGGGAAAGTTCATGGTGACCATTTGTCTTGTCGGGTTGCGCTCCTTGCCTGAGGGTGGTTGAGAGTGGGATGTGAGCGTATTGACAATTGAGGATCTTGTTGTGAACTTGTGTTTGTGCTTGTGTTTGTTCTCCACCTTCATGGACATGGAAACCATTGGGTCATGGCAAAGTGTTGTGATGTGAGCTGTCATTGTCTGTCTCTATAGCTTACTGTGACCACTTGGTTGTGTCCATGCTCGTGCAGATCCCTATTGCGCATCCAACTAGCACAGGGCCACCTTCGGATGGTGGCCAGACCCACTTGCAACTGCCAATTAGCTACTACAGCGTCTCGGGTGCTTGCTGGGACACCTTGCAAGTTTTCTGCAAGCCATTAGAGTTTTCTCCGTGGACTTGATTTTAAGCCTCACTCGTATGATTTGCATGCTACGTCCACCGGTCATTGCATTACCCATGCATATGTGCAGTCCATGAGTGCGGCTCAAACCTTTGCATCTATAGGTTCTGAAGGCCCTGCTTTCGCATGACAGTGAGCACAGTTTTGGGACAAACTGACATAGCCGGTTGTGTTGTGCTTTGTGCCGTTCCTGTACAGTTTACTGTGACCACTTGGCCGTGTCCATACTCGTGCAGATCCCTGAGGCAAGCGGCCCTGGTGACACCGGCGCGACGACAGGCGGCAGACTACCAGCTTGGAGCTGGCCGACCACTGCACCAGAGCCCCAGATGCCACCGGGACTCTCTGTTATGTCTTCTACATCTTGCAGGAGTCTTTCGGCAGACTGGCCATGAGGCCTATTTGCATGTCTTTGCATTGTATGCTCACTGTGTGTCAATGGATGCATGCATGTGATCAGTCGTAGTGTCCGTCTTTTGATTCTACACGTCTAGGTTCAGACGGCGTAGCGTTCTGACATGGGTGCGCAGAGTTACGGCCAAAACAGTGGTTTTGGGCCGATTTTAGGACAGCTCTTGGACTGCCGCGTGCGACACCCACCGTGCGCCGCGGCAGGTATTTATGCCTTGGACCTGTCATTTGTCATCTCTCTCTGCATATGCTATACTGAAGCATTCTGCCACTGTGCCTTGTGTCTCCTAGCCAAATCCTTGCCGTTGTGTGTAGGACATGTGACTGTCATCACCGTCTGATCAAGCACTGACGCCCGGTCAGCGACTGTGTTGCTAGGAAGCTTCTACGCACTTTCTTATGGTATCAGAGTAGTGAGACAGTTCTCACTGAGCTGCGCAGCAGAGACGCAGCAGAGCAGCAGCAGTGAGAGTCACCACTGCAACAGAGTTCCTCGAGCCTGTTGGAGACGGCCGGTCGGCGTCAACGCACTCCACCCACCACATGAGATCGCAGCTGCAGAGGCAGCAGCAGCGGCGTGTACCGCCACACAGAGGTGCGTGGCGGCTGCAGTACGTGCAGCCGCCCTCCCACAGTCGTAGCAGCAGAGCAGCAGCAGCAGAGGTGACGGCAGCAGTAGCGCAGCAGCAGCGGCCGCAACAGCAGCGTCGCAGCAGCGGCAGCAGTAGCAGTGTAGCAGCAGCGTCGACAGCAGCAGCGCAGTAGCGGTAGCGGCGGCAGCAGTACAGCAGCAGCAGTGGCAGTTGTAGCGGCAGTAGCAGCAGCAACAGCGTAGTAGTGGTAGCAGCAGCAGCGCGCGGCGGTGGCAGCTAGTAGCAGCTGCAGTGCGCAGCAGCAGCTACAGCGCGTAGCAGCAGTTGCAGCGCGCAGCAGCAGTTGCAGCGCGTAGCAGCAGCAGCAGCAGCGCAGCCGCTGCTGCCACCGCTGCACACGCAGCTACGCAGCTGCTGCTGCAGCTGACAGCACAACAGTAGCAGCAGCTGGACGAAAGCTGCTGCGCAGCTTCCGCGGAGCTACCGTGCTCCACCGCGAAGCGGCTCCACACTCACGCAGAACCGTGACAAAAAAAAGAGGGGACGAGCTGACGTCAGCATTGTTGATTGCTGACGTCATCAGGTCATGCTGACGTCGGCAACCACTTGCTGACGTCAGCATTACACTTCGCCAAATTTTCACCCGGAAAGCCAAAAGTTGCCAGCGTTTGAAATCCTCGAGAAACGCAGACGGTTTTTTCTATCTGACAAACTTGACCTATCGTCCGATAGTGAGCGGCGACATGAGTTCGCCCGACGACAAGGACAAGGTGCCAGGTGATCCCTCCCCCTCTTCTTCACGGGTATCGAGCCCTTGCTCGCAGGCCATTGCGGACCTGTGCAGCCAGCAGGATGAGCTGCTTTGTCTGCAGCGGGAGCAGATTGACGCGTTCCGCACGCTGACTGAGCTTCTACGTGCTCAGTCCACGGCTCCTTCGCGGATTTCTGAGGAAGCTGCCGGCGTTGCGGCCTCTACCCAGCACTCGGCCCAGGTGCCCGTAACAGGTGCTCCGCCTGCTTCACCTCCTGCTGTGGTTTCTCCACCACCTGCTGACCTCCTTGATGACGAGCCATTCATTCCAGGCTTCGAGGATGACTCCCAGTTGCAGGAGATTCGTCTTTTACAGGAGCGCCTCTGTCAGCTGCAGACGGGTACCCGACCTCCACCCGTGTCCCCGATACGACCATCACCTGACTTCCCTGGCGATCACCCTCTCCTAGGAGTCTTTCCCGTCTCTCGCCCTCCTCAACCTGCTGTTGCTCTCCCCACGGAGCGGCAGTCAAAGGACTTTGAGGCACCACCTCCACGTTACATTAGCGAGGATGGCTTCGACTGCTGGGAGATCCTGTTTCAGGTGTGGGCCACTTCCAAGGGAGTGTGGCCTTACTACCACAGCCCATACCAGTCTACAGATCCAGCACAGGCGCTGACAGCAGCCCGGGCCATACGCGGACTTCTCTATGCCATGCCACGCGAGACTGTCGTCGACTTCCGCCCCTTCCTCGGCGAGGCTGGCACAGGCACCGGAGCCGATCCTCATGGAGGCTGGGATCTGGCGTTGTCCCTACTGGCCGCAGAGACGCACGCAACGCGTGCATCACACATTCGTGCTTTTCACTCGCTCCGTCATGGGCCTGCGGAGCCTGCGGCGGATTACCGGCGACGTGCCATGCATATCTACACACGTCTGGGGACCTCAGGGGACACACAGCTGTGGGCGCTTCGGAGGATCATGCTCAGAGTTCGCCTGGAGTACACTGACATCTTCACACAGTACAACGATGCTGCCCTCGAGCCTTTCTCAAGGACTTTGCAGCTACTCCCTTGGACGCATCAGCTTTTCCTCCAGGTGACATCGGCCCGCGAGGCAACAGTAGCGCATCAGGAGACTTCCCTCGCTACAGCAGTCATCACATCACCACCATCTTCCCTCCTGCAGTCACCCTCATCCACCTCCATCACTACCTCATCTTCCTCCTCCTCTTTGACCCCGTCTACACCCACGCAGACGCAGGGTGTTGCAGCAGCTGCCCAGGGGAAGAAGAAGAATAGGAGGCAAGGATCAGGTCAGCAGCAGCCTTCATCCAGTGGTAGCAGTGGCCGTTCCGTGCACTGCTATAACTATGGAGGCGTCCATCGCTACACCGAGTGCCAGCAGCTGCTTGACTGGGCGCGCATCACTCGTGGGCTTCAGGCTGCCCATGCTTCTTGCACCGCGTCCGGCACGTCGCCCGCACACTCCTCTGGACGCGCGACGACCACGACTGCAGCTGTTCCTACGTCCTTACCAGCGAGCAGCAGTGATCCAGACCCACGCGACCGCACCATCGCCGAGCTTTGTCATCTTCTGGCGCTTTGCTTTCAGGGAGGTGCGAGTGTGTTGCCATCGTCGAGTGGGTCACAGACTGCTTGTTCGCCCGTCCTCGTGACTCATGATGACACGTGTGGGGGAGCACAGTCCGCATGTGATGATGATGGGCCTGACTGCACTGACTAGATTCAAGAGTCTCACCTTCGTGATGTACGTCGTTCCTTCCCACTGACGGCTCAGCGTCCCTCTGATGCTGAGTGTTCCATTGCTCGTTTTACAGTGATGTCCACCAGTCGTGACTCCGGTGGCACTTGGATCATCGATTCCGGTGCCACCCATCGCATGACGTGTCGTCGTAGTGATTTTGTGGTACTTGGTCCTGTCACGACTGTCCGTTCTGTTCGTACAGGCTCTGGTCAGTCCTTGCCAGTCCACGGAGTTGGGGTTGTATGCTTTGATGGTCCGTCTGGCCCCTGTATCTCTCCGACGTGCTGTTTGTGCTTGATCTTGAGCTCAGTCTGCTGTCTGTGCGTGCCTGCATTCTGATGGGTCTCTCAGTTGAGCATACCACGGATTTAGCGACTGTGGCTGCTCTTGACACCTATAGCATTGTCCTGCGTGCTTCAGTTATAGATGATTTGTATTGCATTGCTCGGCCCTCCTCCCCTTGCTCTCCCTCCTCCTCTGGTCGAGTTTTTGTCACTGGTGTTCTATCCGCGGAACACCAGCAGTTGCTTCATCGTCATCTGTGTCACGTGCGCTCCGACACTGTGTCAAAGCTCATTCGGACACAACCTACTCTCGGTCTTGACGTGGCTTCTTTTGAGAAGCCACCCAAGATCGACTCTCTTTTTTGCGCTCAGGGGAAGATGCACCGGTGCACTTACCCTGATTCGCGTTCCCGAGCACTGAGGCCTCTCGAGTTGGTCCACTGGGACTTGCTCGGTCCTCTCTTGGTTGAGTCCCTGTCCTAGAGGGGCCGGTATGTTCTGACGCTGATTGATGACTTCACCCGGATACGGTGGGTCTATAGTCTGCGTCAAAAGAGCGACACCGCCCTTGTGGTTTGGCTCTGGCTTGTGATGGCTGAGCGTCAGTCTCGCCACACGCTACATACCTTTCGCTCGGATCGCGGCGGCGAGTTCCTCGGCGAGATGGACTCCTCCTTTGCTGAGCACGGCATTTTTCACCAGGTCTCCGTTCCTACTACCCCACAGGAGAACGGTGTATTTGAGCGCTGGAACCGCACCATGGAGGATACGGTCCGCGCCATGCGGTCTGAGTGCGGTCTCCCGGAGTCCTTCGCATTCGAGGGCTTCGCCTACATGACTTGGGTCTAGAACCGCCTCCCGCATGGTCCGCTTCTGGATCATGTTACACCGTACAAGCTCTGGTTTGGCCACCGTGCTGATTTCGTCTAGCTCGTGTCTGGGGTTCCCTGGCCTCCGTGTGGTACACCGAGGATCAGCAGGGATCCAAGGTCTCCCCTCGGGGTCGCTTGTGTGCGTTCATCGACATCTCCCCGCTGTCGAAGGCCTGGCGCTTTTGGGACCACACTCGCCGTCGCGTCATTGAGTCCCGTGACGCGCTATTTTTTGCGTCACTCACATACCGTGATCTGACTTCGATCACCGCCCTCTCTGCCGCTCATGTCTCTTCCTGCAAGGGTCCTCGGCGGATGGGGGAGACTTCTCCGCCTGTGATCATTCCTCGTCAGGCTGATGTGTCCGCTCGAGTCCCCTCTCGGTCTCCAGCACTTGATGATCCGGCTATCATTGCCGTCGGTCCAGAGATCCCGCCTGTTCAGCCTGTTTCACACCCCACAGGTACCGCTGCTCTCACGCCTCCTCCTGCACCATCACCTGTGTCTACTGGCACCCCTGTTCCGGCGTCTGACCCAGTCCAGCCCACTCCTGTCCCTACGTCGGCTGACACTCCTGTCTCAGTGTCCGGGCCAGCCTTGCCTGCTGTCACACCCAGCTCTGTGTCCCCCACACACGCATCTCCTCGCACGGCNGGTCCAGAGATCCCGCCTGTTCAGCCTGTTTCACACCCCACAGGTACCGCTGCTCTCACGCCTCCTCCTGCACCATCACCTGTGTCTACTGGCACCCCTGTTCCGGCGTCTGACCCAGTCCAGCCCACTCCTGTCCCTACGTCGGCTGACACTCCTGTCTCAGTGTCCGGGCCAGCCTTGCCCGCTGTCACACCCAGCTCTGTGTCCCCCACACACGCATCTCCTCGCACGGCATCTCCGGCTGCCTCGTCGCAGCCCTCACCAGCTGTGGTCGTACCTGTCCCCGTGGTCGTACCTGTTCCTAAGCCTGAGGTGCGCCCCTCGACCTCCGGTTACTCCCGTGAGCCCGGTGGCCGCCTTCGACCACTGGATTCCAGAGCTCAGCGAGCGTCGGGTCCCGGACAAAGGCGTTCCTCTCGCAGAATCACGAGTGGTGATCCAGGCATAAAGGCCTTAGGCCTGAGTGTCCGCACTGAGCTTTCAGAGGTATACCCAGCGTGCCCCATAGGGCATGACCTGGTCACTCGCGAGTTCCATATCGCCTGTGACGCAGCAGCTGATCTCGTGGCCGTCAGGCGTGACACCGAGGCGTGTGCACTTGCCACACAGAGTTCCCCCTCTATGGCGCCTGACCCGGGCACATTGAGGGAGGCTTTCTCATCGCAAGATGCTGATGCCTTGCGAGCTGCTTGCGAGGTCGAGCTTCGTGATATCCGAGAGCACAGAGTCTACGAGCTGGTCGACCTTCCCCCTGGGAGGAAGGCGATTCAGGTCAAGTGGGTCTTTTGCAAGAAGGTGAAGCCAAATGGCTCACTGGAACGCTACAAGGCCCGCTTGGTCGTCAAGGTGTACTATCAGATTGAGGGAGTTGAATACAATGACACCTTTGCCCCTGTCGGCCGCATGACCTCAGCTCGAGCTCTGTTCGGTGTAGTGGCTCAACATGACTGGGAACTGCACCACATGGATGTGAACAACGCGTTCCTCCATGGCTCTCTGGATGAGGAGATCTATGTGGCTCAGCCACCAGGCTTTGAGGACGGTAACAAGGTCTGGCGCTTGCGCAAGTCCTTCTACGGCCTCCAGCAGTCTCCACAGTGTTGGAACCGGGAGATCACCGGCACCTTGACTCGCGCAGGATACGTACAGAGCGAGGCAGACCCCTCGCTCTTCATCCTACCGACACCCGAGCAGTTCACCGCCATCCTGGTCTATGTTGATGACCTTCTGATTGCGTCTCCGTCCTTGGAGGCCATGAAGGAGGCCAAGGCTGTTCTGTAGACTGCCTATAGGATGAAGGACCTCAGTCCTACATCGGTGTTTCTTGGTATGGAGATCGTGCGAGATCGTAGACATCGGACACTGTTGCTGCATCAGGCCCGATACGCACGAGTCGTGGGGGAGCGCTTCAACGACCTCCTTGGTGCAGTGCCATCCGCTTCCACACCTCTTACACCCGATGGGCAGGATGCCCTGAAAGTGGATGATCCTACACAGCTGGGGGAGATAGTGGACGTGACCTTGTACCTCCGTCTCATCGGATCTCTGATGTACCTAGCCATCACCACGCGTCCTGACATCGCGTTCGCCGTCAACCTCCTTGCTCAGTTCTCGCAGGCTCCACGTGCGAGAGCCCTTCACGCGGCTGAGCAAGTGGTACGGTACGTGGTCTCCACGCCGTACCTCGGACTCTGCTTTCGTCGGCAGTGTTCGGTGGTCCTTGACGGCTACACTGACAGTGACTGGGCTTGGAGCCCTGATGGGCGCAGTCGTACTGGCTACGAGTTTCTGCTCGGTGGTACCGCTTTGTCTTGGCGAAGCGAGAAGCAGGGCTGCATTGCACGTAGCTCGTCAGAGGCAGAGTTTGTTGCTTTGGGCGCAGGGGCTGTTGAGGCAGTATGGCTGCAGCGCTTGTTTCTTGAGCTTGGGCAGTCAGTACCCGCCATTGTGCTGCGTTGCGACAACCGGAGTGCTCTCGCCATTGCGGAGAACTCTGGTGTTTTTCATGCTTGCAGAAAGCACATTGCGGTTGAGCATCACTTCGTTCGTGATCTGGTGGAGCGACGCATGATCTCCATCATGTGGGTTGGTACTGACACGCAGCGTGCTGACTTCTTGACGAAGGCACTTGCTCGCGGAAAGTTCCTGGTGGCCATTCGTTCTGTTGGGCTTTGCCCCGTGCGTGAGAGTGGTTGAGTGTGGGATGTTCGTTTGCGTCTCATTTGTTCGTGTCACTCACTATTGTGTTCGTACCAGTGTTGCACGCGTATGGACATGCGTACCATCGGGTCATGGGGGAGTGTTGTGCTTTGTGCCGTTCCTGTACAGTTTACTGTGACCACTCGGCCGTGTCCATACTCGTGCAGATCCCTGAGGCGGGCGACCCTGGTGACACCGGCGCGACGACAGGCGGCAGACTACCAGCTTGGAGCTGGCCGACCACTGCACCAGAGCCCCAAATGCCACCGGTGAGAAAGTGCGTAGAAGCTTCCTAGCAACACAGCCGCTGACCGGGCGTCAGTGCCTAGTCAGACGGTGACGACAGTCACAGGTCGTACACACAACTGCAAGGGTTTGGCTAGGAGGCACAAGTCAAAGTGTCAGAATGCTTCAATATAGCATATGCAGAGAGGAATGAAAACTGACAGGTCCAGGGTATAAATACCTGCCGCGGCGCACGGCGGGTGTCGCACGCGGCAGTCCAAGAGCTGTCCTGAAACCGGCCCAAAACCACTGTTTTGGCCGTAACTCTGCACACACATGTCAGAATCCTACGCCGTCTGAACCTAGACATGCAGAATCAAAAGACGCACGCAACGACTGGTCACATGCATGCATCCGTCGACTGACAGCGAGTATACAATGCAAAATCATGCAAATGGGCCTCATGCCCAGTCCGCCGAAAGGCGCCTGCAAGACGTAGAAGGCACACCAAGGAGTCCCGGTGACATCTGGGGCTCTGGAACAGTGGTCGGTCAGCTCCAGACGGGTAGTCCGCCGCTTGTCGTCGCACTGGTGTCACCAGGGCCGCCTGCCTCAAGGATCTGCACGAGTATGGACACGGCCGAGTGGTCACAGTAAACTGTACAGGAACGGCACAAAGCACAACACTCCCCCATGACCCGATGGTACGCATGTCTATACACGTGTAGCACTGGTACAACCACATAGTGAGTGACACAGACAGTTGAGACGGCAACGTACATCCCACACTCAACCACTGTCACGCACGGGGCGAAGCCCAACAGAACGAATGACCACCAGGAACTTTCTGTGGGCAAGTACCTTCGTCAAGAAATCAGCTTGCTGGAAGTCAGTGCCAACCCACATGATGGAGATCAAGCGTCGCTCCACCAGATCACGAACGAAGTGATGCTCAACCGTAATGTGCTTTGTGCGAGCATGAAAAACACCAGAGTTCTCCGCAATGGCGAGAGCACTCTGGTTGTCGCAACGCAGCACAATGGCGGGTACTGACTGCCCAAGCTCAAGAAACAAGCGCTACAGCCAAACTGCCTTAGCAGTCTGTACCCCCAAAGCCACATACTCTGCCTCCGACGAGCTACGTGCGATGCAGCCCTGCTTCCCGCTTCGCCAAGACAAAGCGGTACCACCGAGCAGAAACACGTAGCCAGTGCGACTGCGCCCATTAGGACTCCAAGTCCGGTCGTTGTCAGTGTAGCCTTCAAGGACCACCGAACACTGCCGACGAAAGCAGAGTCCGAGATACGGCGTGGAGACCACGTACCGTACCACTCCCATTGCCGCGTGAAGAGCTCTTGCACGTGGAGCCTGCGAGAACTGAGCGAGGAGGTTGACGGCAAACGCGATGTCGGGACGCGTGGTAGTGGCCAGGTACATCAGAGATCCGATAAGACGGAGGTACAAGGTCACGTCCACTGTCTCCCCCAG
>SZWC01000781.1:90791-165209 GCA_023375785.1 Penium margaritaceum | reverse complement strand
CACAACACGCCTTGTCGCCCTCCACGTCAGCATCGTGGCCATGCGAACGCACCTCTTCTTCTGCGTCGTTGCGGCCGACCTCGTCGGGACGACTTCCGCTGCTGCCTCTCGTAGCGCCGGCAGGGTGTCCAGAGGCAGCAGCAGCAGCAGTAGAAGAAGAAGAAGGAGAAGGGGAAATGATGGCGCGCCGACCCGTAGAGACAGCTGGCGCCAAGTGAGGGCGTTGGGCGAAGTTAGACTGATCCACGATGCGCGAAAATTGAGCATCCGCGGCGGCGGCGGCGGCAGCGGCACGGGGCCCGGGACGATTGCCAGCACTCCGGCCTGAGCTAGGCGCGCGCAGCGCTGTCGAGCAGCTGGGTGTGGTGGACGCCCCTGTCCCTGCGAGAGTTCCCGCAGCAGCGGCAGTGGCAGCGGCAGAGGGGTCTACAGCGGCGACAGACGGGCCGCGTTCAGCTTCGGGTGGCAAGTCGCCATGCGCCATCGCTTGCTTTCAAAGGCAAAAGGAGGACCTGGCTTTGGGAAGTGTGCTGTGTTCCAAAATGAAGAAGGCAGTCAGGACGACAAGAGAGGAGACGAGAGGAGCCCCTCCGGGAAGAGCCCAGGAGGGCGTGCGCGGCGAACGAAGGGCCGTAACGCAACTGCCCTAGCCCTTGAGGAGTACGCTGACCCCTGGAAGCCACAGCCTTCGGCCTTCGCAACGAGCCGCAGCGGCCGTTGAAGCGCGGTTCGGCCGAACGCAGCACGTGGTTGCGGAGACGATCTACTTGCGCGTAGGTAAGCAGAACTGCTGCTGCACCAGGGGCAGCTGGTCCGGTGGAGACCAGGGGTGCCCGTCAGGCGCGTGTACCCAAATCGAAAGACCCAGGCGACCTGTAGTTCCATTTTCCTGTTCTTGTTCCTATTCCCCCCGTTGAAGGTAGACGCACCGCCGCATCCGCATCGCCTCGCAGACACTTTCTCGTCCTCATGTGATTTAATTGCCCTTTGGGTCCGCTTTGCTACTGCCGCGCTGCAGTAGCCTTCGGAGTCCGGAACGAGAGAGTGAGCCACCACTCGCGGCGCGGCAGATGCGGCGAGGAATGACCCGGCAACGTCGGATTCGAGCTGTTCCTGCTTCCGCCACGGCAGGAAATCCCCAGCCGCTCCTTGCATAAGCTTCCTAGGGGACGTGACGGTGAACAGTGTGATCCATCGACACACAGTATGTGATTTGAGAACATACTCGTTAACCTTCGTTGGCTGGTCGTCCGCATTGAAGACTTCCTATTTCATGAATGTTGTCGACAAGAACAGGAAGGTGAATATGTATAGCCAACAGTACTAGCATGTAAGAGGTCAGAACAAAGATTCAGAGTACAAAGAACAGCTTTGTTCCTACATGGGGCGTTCCATGAATTTCTATTTGGTGGCAAGAAATCTTGGGACACACAGGGCGCGGCTGGTAAAACGACGAAAATCGTTGTTGGCGTTGTGTTTTCGCAATGCGGCTGGGAATGTTGGCACATCGATGTTCGCAAGTGTCTCGCCTTTTTTTCTCCTTTTTAACTAATTTCCGTCGGCTGGGGATGTCCTACCGATGCACATGCACAAACACGAAAGTTCAAAGCCATTTAGCAGCAAAGAAGACCCTCGGCAGGTTCGATAGACATCCCCCTGCCCGATGAGTGGCCGACGAAGTGGAAAGCATGCCGCATACACGCACGGGTGTATGCACCCGGGAGTTCAGCGTTGTTCGGATGCGTGTGGCTCCCTCCGTCAATACGAGTGGGGGGGGGTGGTGGATTGGAGCGATGGATCGTGGAGAGAAAATCCAAGCTTTGCTCGCTGTCTTATGCATTGCGAGCCCTGGGCACCAAGCAATGGAATCCGCCTTAAAATTCTCGGAAAACACTTGTAACTAAATCATGGAAGCCCCAACTACGGAATCCAACGGAATTGGGGAGGAAGATGTCGCTCAGGTTCCGATTCTGCTGGAAGTCGTTGTTGGCGACGACTCCAGTGTTTACCAGCCGCGGCCACAAAAAAGGTCAATTGTCAGTCAAGGCAGTCTCCTATCCCACATACGGTAACAACTTTAAAGATCTTCAACTTCAACATTTCTTATATGGGAACACACTTAATGGTATTTCCATACATCTCGTTATGGCCTTTTAAGGCACTCGACTAACATTTGTGGATTCGAACCGACAAGATGGATACAATCGTCACACTAATTTTCTGCGATGTATTCACTCAATGGTCGCATAAGCACAAACAATTATCTAATGAATGTTGACTATAGCCCATTTCCACAACCCACAACTATACATCATTGTTCTCATCATAACATGCGACAACATAAAGTTTTAGGTGTCTCACAACCATCAACATCCATCACACAACAATGCTACTCTAGGTGGATGGTGTCTTGTTAATGAAAACCTCCATCATGTAAGGAATCTCTCCAACAAACCACACCCAATGAGAACAAATTGTCATGGATATATGTACAAAAAGGATAACTCAACACATAGTTGACAAGAGATGAGTGATGTATCAAAACATGTTCTTAGGTGCTCATGAGCCATCTTCATGTTACAAAAATAAAAACATGAACATTCTAAATGGGGGATATTGTAAACTTTCATCATAAAAGGATGAGCAAACATAATCAATTTTTACTGACTTGCCATCGTGTATGAAATCCACGTTTATACCATGAACCTAAATTGGTAATCATTTCACTAGCACAAAAGGCTAGGTATGGAATGGAAAATTATGGTAACAGAATTTATAAACAGTTAACAAAACTTCATTATTGGAAACGTGGTTCATTGGTAAGCCGATTTTTACTCAAAAGTCAGTCTTTGAGGATAAGCTAGAATGGTTAAAGATGGGTGGTGTGGATTGTTGAAAAACATCAATAACTAGGTTACCTTTGAGATTCGGGTTTGCGACCCTCGAGATGACGCAAGTTTATATGAAATTGCATGGGAGTTTATTCAAATGCACATGAATTAAAGTCCAGCACAAGTTTAAGAAGCAAAAAAAGGAAAGGTAAATATGATTTTCTTATGGAATAGGTCAACATGTGTAAAAAACAATTTTCCACATCGTGTGTTGTATTTGTTTTCATTTTTCAAGTGACCTCGCAAGTTAAGTGACCTTTATGGTGAGGCACGGATCCAGAGACCATAAATAGCCTGTCATAGTATGATAAACAAGTTCTTTCAACTATTCAAACAAGAAAATGTTAGATGTAACCCATGTCCCCTCCATGGTAAATTGCAAATCCCGGTATCATAAGTGAGCATATTCACGTCGTGGTTGGACAAGATGGATTAAGGGTCAAGGACCCTCAATCCCCAATGTTGCGATCTTGTGAGCCAAGCTTCTCATCCAGTTCATAAAACAAAGAAACTACTCAAACATAAGAATGAGAGCTTTGAAAAATTACATCAGCATCAGGAGCTCTAAAGAATGGCCTCAAGACAAAAAAAAATCGCTTTTCATATGGACATCAACTACCACCTCACCTTAGCAAGAGAAACCCAAAAGGTAGCTTAAAGCCTTTAGACGTCCAATGTGACTCCATACGTGGTGATTCTTTTGTGTTGGTGATTTAAAAAGCACAAGAAACAAAACATAAAGAGGAGACCATCACTACCTACTTCATCAATCTCTACAAAACGCCACAAAACTAGATGTTTCAACTTGAGAAACCACTCTTGCCAAAAATTACCACATTGACTACTATCAATGCTTGTTGTGCCTTTAGCTAGAGAAGAAATGGAATGATGTATCCGCCAACTTCCTGAACACAAGGCCATAGGAATGAATGGAATATAAACACAATTCTATCATGAATGCCGAAATAACGTCACAAAGGTATAACTCAAAACCTATAACAACTTCATAAAAACTCCTTAAATTCACCAAAAACTTGCACACACGATAACATGTCTACTTTTTAAGAGTTTTGACACAACCGAAATAAAAATTTAAAGAGCAATTTCTCTGGCAGATATTATGTAAAAAAAATAGCAAACTTACTAGCGAAAAAACCCATAAAGGTGCTTTATTACATCATTAGTCCTATACAGACCAGTTTTATACACAACAAAAAAAACACTCTATCATGCATCTTCAATTTATGACACTAGTCTTTACACATGAAACAAGATCCCACATTCATCCTCGAAGACTTCAAAAAGGCATATGATACTTTACTACAACTTTATGTATTTGGAACCTTAAACAGAATGGATTTCCCCCCTCCTCTCTTTACAAGCTAGATTCAATCACCAATACACAAAAGTAAAACAATATTCCTCATAAATTTACACAAATCAAAACATGTAACAATAATGACAAGTTTCAGCCAAATTTGTTTCATTGCGCCACACAAACCGTTGAACTTATACTTCAAAACCTTTAAAGACAAACAAATCAGTGATTCAAAGGATGTCCAATGTTTGGTGCATATGCCGATAACACCACTGAATTAATCAAACATAAGAGAATATTTGATAAGGTTATGAATTTTATTCAACTAAGTGCCACATACACATTCTTAAAATGCAAAGAAAACAAGACTCTTCTTTTCCCAAGAAGGCACTAGTCTTTGACACACAAAAAAAACCTATTTTAAGAGACATCGGACCAAAAACACATGCTAAGTCTTCTTCTCCTTCGTGTTTGACACCAAAATTATGTTGTGCATGCTTTCTAAACATTTGTATGAATCAGAAATTCTCCAATGAAATCTTTTCTTTACAATCAAAACAAAATGGATTAGCATCAAACACTATATATTAGCTAAGTTTCTGTATGACTCTAACCTGGACCCCCCACCACTAGGAATGCTCCAAGAAATACAACATGTGACACTCAAGTTTCTTTAACAATCGAGAGAAGATGACAAACTCAATTTCATCACAAATTGCGCGCAATACTACTAATACCATAACAAGGGATTGTAGTTATTTGTCCTTTGTATGTGATTAAGGCATAATGCGCAATGATAGCATATAATTTCCTTACACCCTCACACGACATGTTAAAAAAGGTGGCGTTTCACACAATGCTTCCCCTAAAAGAACATTTATTTTTAACAAAATTGGCAATCCTTAAACACATGTCACTTCCAAACCCCTGATCATCAAAATCTTACATTGTTTTCTTAAAAAAAAGACGACTATATTACCCCTGAGAAGAATAAATGCAGAAATCATGGGAAGTTATTTAGCCTACAACGGTTTCATTTAGAAGCCCAATGATATTCTTCAAACAAGACGAGCACGTGTACTTCCTCTTTGAAAAGGAATTAAAAAAAAACCTCTTTCTTGTCAAAGAAACACAACTAGAAAACCCATTCAAACAAAGGGTTCTTCACCTTAAAACACAAGAGGACAGAAACATCTTCGTTAATGTACTGAAACATATACCCATTGATTGTCTAAATATCATCATACACACTTGTAGGGATTGTTTACAACCATGCACGTAGTGGTGCATAACATCTTACACGCATCAACCACCAAGTTTCATCCACAAAATGAAAATGGAAATTGAGTACTACATCATGACCACACTTATGGTATTACCAGGTCTAAAAATTACATCAACTATGTTTTGAGACACACCGATACACAATCTAAGGATGTGAACACTTGTTCATGTGAATTATGAAATCTTTGTTTCATTCTACAATGATACCATGATTTTGTTATGGAGGCTTCATAGAGAGAAGGAACCATAACTTATGACACAGTACCAATCCTTGCTAACACAAAATGTGTTGCCCTTAACATACAAGGAAAAATGGAAATAGGACGCAACCATCCAACCATACACTTGCTTTCCCATAAAAACACTACATGTAAACTACATCGCACCTAAGCCAAAGGTGATCAACATCAGAATAATAGTTGAAAGCATGCAAGTACGTACAAAGGTACAATTCCCTTTGTAACCATTTCAAGTCATCTACCCATAATGCAACCTCCACATTGAAACAATGACACATGCATTCGATGAATGCACGAAAATGACACATACTATTTAAAAAATCACATCACTTGATATGACTTGTGATAAAAAGACAACCACACCCTTCTTGTTCCAACATGGACACCCGAAATTCCAATGGTGGTAAGTGCTCCAAGCAAGCACCTTTGTAGAAATTGTCTTATACAAGTAATGTTTCTTTTTTGTTGAATAAAAATCTTCGGAATCCTACAACTATAATATGTTTAAAACAATGGTTGCTTATACCTCACAACTCAAACTTCACTTGCTAACCCTCCTTGAATTGCCCAAAAGTGGCCACATGCATCAAATTTTTTTGTATTCTCTTGGAGTGAATAATCTATGCAAAATTTCTAAAAACACTAACCCTCCACATCTTATTTTTTAAACTTTATTTCTAACATCTATGTACGTAATGACCACTACCGTTGGGGAAGAGCATTTCAGAGGATCGTGTAAAGGCAAACACTAAACCCCCAACCAGAAGGTTACGATTCGTGGTGAAGATTCTCTCAAGAGTGAGGGGTAGTTGGTGTATGTCCCACATAACCCATAATCACATAGGTCTCGTGGGTACCAAACTGGTGTGGCAATGGTCACATTGGGCATAATATATTGATTAAAAGCTCTCGTGAGATAAGTAAGGAATCCCTCAAAGGTGTAGCATAATTTCCCTCACCTCCAAGGTTGTCCTAGCCACACAAAAAAAGGTAATCATGAAAATAGTCAGGGGGGCTAAGAAGATTCTTATGCTTAGTTTTGCTACGCGTTCACGGGTAAGGGACGGGGGGGGGGGGGGGGGGGGGGGAGAGGAGAAAGGGGCTACGGTTGGATGGGCGTAAAAAGTGTCATCAACCCTCTTCTTTGGTCGACATGTTTTAATGCGCTAGCTCAACGGCTGAGAAATGGAAGTTGTTCCTTGCCGCGGATCGAAGTAGTCCTACACCCAAGTGCATGAAGTGTGTATAAGTTGCTTCATTCCAAATGATGAGTCTGCGTACCCGAAACCTTAAATTACCCCTGAGTTTGATCACCTGTCCACGACGAAACTCAGCTAAGGGTTTCAAGCGAAGCGGAAGTATGATTTTTGGGGCTGTGTTTGCTAGATTTGGTCCAAGAACATACGGTGTGCTGAGAAGCCGGAGAAAAAGACGAGTCCATACGGAAATTCACACCCAGAACTACTGGCAGGGGTGAAATGTAAAAATCTCCCTTTCACGCCCATATAGCCGCGGCTAGGATGGAGCGGGAGAGAGACAGAGAGACAGAGACAGAGAGACAAAGGGAGTGACAGAGAGAGAGAGAGAGAGTGATAGAGGGGGGGAGTTTCTGCAGTCCATCGCTTGGTGCTGCCGCTGCCACGGCAGCCACTTGAGAGAGCAAGCGGTCACGGCCACCGGCTATCCACTCCCAGCGTAGCACCCCGAAACGGCCTCATGATGAGAAAACGACATAGGCACGCACGTAGTTCTCAATTCGTGGTTGGACATTTGCTCCTCTTGGGGACTAAATTGTCAAACGCCGTTATCTTGTCGTCGAGAGCTTCAAAGCAAACTATGAGGAGGGATTTCTCGTCGTCTTCTACCTGGAACTATGATTTCTCTCAATCATCACAAGTCCATGGAGCTTCCTATCGGAAAAGGAGAGAAGAACGCTAGATTTTGCAATTCATAAATTAAGCTCGATTTCCTGAGGTGGTATCGCAGCTGAATTGGAGGGAGCTGGTTGCTTAGTAGGGTGCTACCTAAGAACGTTTTCAACAAGATCGAAAGATACACCTCACCTTCCAACCTCACCTTGTCGTGTTTCTCATTTTTTAGTCTGGTTTATCAGATTTTCTCTTACAAGATTCTATTTCGAGGTAAAAAATACTCCGCAATCTGAAGTTTTTTTCTTACCAAAATAATGCTCGTTATGTGCAAGATTTCTGGTAATGTTTGTGAGTGTTGCTATGTGGTGAAAAGGTTTTTCTAAAGGTAATGGTTTTGGTAAAAGAACCCAAAATCGTGAAAGAGGAAGCTTATTGTCGTTTTTATGAAGTATATTGTGGCCAATTTCACAATGCCAATATCTTTTGGTATTGCTCTCATTGATCGTCATGCATCAACACTCAAAATTAAATAAATCTACAATCTACATATTTTGATTTTGCTCACGAAATCCTCCCAAACCCAGCTCATTATACTTGAAGTGAATGAATTTGTCGAGTGACTCATGTTGTAACGAGTGATGTAGAAACTAGGTATATCAACCAAGACTCGTGTCAACGGCGGTTTGAATGCATGAAAAATAGTGAAAACCATTTCAAATTTGAACACTATTGTGGGAAGTATTTCTTATGGCTGACATGTGAAAGCTTCCTAGGTTGTTGACTTACATTACTTACAGGCAACAAGTGGCTACCATTCAGCATCATAAGTGGCTTAGGACGTCTTCATCTTTCCTTGCACTTGCCTCCTCATTTATTCCTTTTTATATTTTAGTTTTTATGTTTGATTAATTCTTCGTATTGTTCTTTTTCCTTACTCACAAACATGTGGAGATGTTTGAAAAAGCCATTTCTCATGTTAAGTGCAAGAATTATCATAGTTCCCTTCTCAAAATCAAGGTTCCACTTTCTCTTTAGAATGCGTTATTCTGCATCTGCGAAGGGAATGGCAAGGTTCACATAAACTATAATACCATACAATACGAGCAGTAATAATCGTGTATAAAAACAAAAAAACATCAGTGAACGTGATTTCCCTATATTCTAACATCACAAATCGTCCTACACTATACTTTAATCTTTTTATATTAGGTTGAACAGGCAGGGAAGTTGTCGAGCAACAAAGATTTAGGTGAGTTTTACAACGTTGGTACATAGATTCCAATGGACACAACTATGGCGATTGTGTGGGTTGTAGTCTGTAAGTGAACATTCAATCCTTCTTTTGCGGCACGACATGTTGAGATCCCAACATTTGTTGGACGTGCCATTAACAAATTGTAGGAGACTGACTAAGATGAAATGGAGTGAATCATGATGCAACCATATGTGAGTTGGAAAACCTACTCCAACTCAACAGGCCAGCCGCAACTTAAAGCTTTTGGCCTCTGGTTGTATCTGTTGTCCCCCCTGACTCTCACTGTCACATGTGGCTCTGTGCCATCGTCCATTCCCCGTGGAGGGGTAACGACGATAAACATAATAATCTATCTATGTACCAGCCGCAACTTAAAGCTTTTGGCCTCTGGTTGTATATACCCACTCTGACTGCACGCCCTCGGGCCTGAGCTCCAAGAAAGATGGTGCGAAGTGATCGGATACACAGAAGCCTTACATCAGTGTTTCACGAGTGAGATAGATTGACTTTGTGTAGAACATGGCTGGCAGGTGGAGAAAACCTTCTCTCACTTGCTTTCCACGCGATCCATCGGATCGACTGCGATCTGTTCGGTGCATTTGAGACGAAAAAGAAAGCGAGATTACTGCACGGAGGGGGCAGAAAGCGTTCAGTTTGACAATTCAGCGCTGGGGATTGTCTTTTTTCGATTCAAGCATGCGACTTCGTCATCGTTCACGCACAAACAAGAAATCGCTGTTCCGGATGAATGTGCCTGAATATGTTGTACCTACCGTGGCAGCAACAGTCCGGCGCGATCATTGCCATAATCTGAACCGAGTTTACGGGGCACTCAATGGACGAAACCTAAGGCGCGATTCACTAGACTTCTGTTGAGAAGCTATTCACACTATTCGATCATGCTGGAGACTGCAATGGCGATAGCAATCAAGTATGCAAGATGTACTCGTCAATCCGGATCGCTCGCTCGGACATCATCCAGAATCTCATGTCGTTTTGCTCCTATGAAGAAGAAGAGTGTTGGAACTTCCAGCACATCAACCTATTGAGGCTTCAAACAAGGATCCCTTCGACCAATGAAGTCTCCTGCAGTTCTGCATCCCTTCAGCACATGTAAACACGGCTGGGAATGGGTAAAGAAAACATACGCTATGAACCCCATATTCCACATGAAGTAGCGTCATTAACCCTGACTTGGGGAAGACAGTTCCCAATCGCCCCTGTCTGAAAAAGTTGGTTTCAATTCTCCCGGTATATGAGAAGTGGATCCCAAATACCCCGTCCGTGGCTAGCACTTTGTGGTCCGCCCCGTCGTGCAGAAAATCATGGACAACATACTATCACTCTAAGGGATATCTCGCATACGGAAGAGGTACATCACATGTTTTCACTCCATATCATTGGCGAACAGAAACAACACAAACAAGGTCCCACCTTTCAGGAAAAAACTGAGGTAATTCGTACTTTCTTCAAGACTCACGTCAAGCAGCACTTGTTGTGAACGGCAAACGTTCAACATCGCAATGGTCAGTCCCAACCCCCCCCCCCACTTTTCGATCGGAAGTATGATCTACTTTCAACCCCCATTCATTCACACAATTTGTAACGTGAATAACGCAAACCTCTTTCGGGAAACATTACCATCGACCTGGTTTATGGGAGAAATTCCATGGCCATGCCAAAAACAAACATGAACCGGTACACTCCCGAATATTCTGAACACTAACACAACGATAAGAGGCACATGGAGACCCAAATTCTAAACCCGATCATGATAACAACAAAACTTTGAAATACGAGGTGATTGGTTACAACTTTCTAGAAATTGGGGGTGAATAACACACGTGAATGAGAAAATCGAGGTTCCTCACAAAGTTGTCGATGGGTGAATGGGATATCCTTTCTACATCGCCATTTTAGCGGCAACAATATGATGTACCCCGTTCCAAATGTTCAAAATTGATATCGACACCGTTCAAATAATTTTGAACGGAGTGTGTTGAATCTACTTATTCAAAAGCCCCATTTCCAGCCCCGTAGTTGGAGTGTCTATGAGGAGGTACCCCTTCAAGGACATAATCATTGTCTGGAAGTTTCTATTCAGAGACTTCATTTGCATCTCAATTTCAAAATGTTGTTTTCATCAAACATGTTTCTAAAAACATGAGGGGGCTTTAGTAGGGGATTAAAGAATACATTATGAAACCTTTCTTTAGGTGCGGTTGAAAATCAAACACGCAGTAATTCGAAATTGACACATGTTGAAAGGAGGATCTTCCACCTTTTACATAGGACATGTTCCAAGACATAGAAAGAACGTTAAAAATCCCACAATGGACACAATACAAGAGCAATGTAAATTCAAATGATACAATACACTCCTCTCGTCAACGAACATAGCACCATGTTAATGTAACCCACGACCCATCACAAGGTTTTTTGTCTTCCAAAAGGTTGAGACAAGGCTTTTGCACATTGAAATTTGTAAGGTGGAGCGACCTGTGTGACATTTTGGGGCAACAAAGGGTTTGGCAATATCATTTTCCAAAAATTAAGTTTCAAAATATTTTCTTCCCGGTATAATTGCACCAGCATTATATCTTCGTGGATTTCATGAAACGTGGGTGAGTTATGGCCTTTCCATCCAAGTGGACTTCATAAAGATCTACCCTTAACCCTAAAACATGACTTCCCAAATATTCTTAAATCCTTTTTCATTGGTTTTATTCTCTTTTTGCTACCAAGGAGTAAAACTATGTACGTCTTGGTTACGGAACGTAACGCGTACATGGATATGCACAAACGTGGAAGATTGCACACTGAAAGACAAGTGCGTATAGAGTAACAATAAATTCTAGTTTGCTGTGACATATTGATAGCGAAGTTTGCATGTGGCAAAAAGCTAACTCAATGCCTTCTTTTCTGACTGTCGCAATGGTATCCTAACAAGATGGTTTCAACAAAAACTTGACAACTTGGCTAGAAATTTTCAAGGCCAACAAGGGTTGACTGCTTCTCAGTGGGAATCACTTTCAAGACACTTTACACTGACTAATTTAACATTCAAACAATTCCTCATGCAATGAAAGTAAGGAGTAAAAGATTACGCTCTTTCCTTGTCCACACATTCCAAGAAAAATGATTATGATGTAAGGCGAATATGGCATTCCCCTAGGTAAGTGATGCATTCATCAACCTTTTATTAAAGAAAACAAAATCTGAAACCAACTAGAAAACCTTTGACCTCCACTAAAGGTACACTCAAAACAAGTAAGGCAACATATCTTTGCCCAATGCACATAAGAGAAAATCCATGAAAACATGTGCGTAACCTTCATGGACCCATAAATCCATAAGCAAGGATAGAAATTGAAATTTTAAAGAAAGAGAAAATTACAAAAAACACTCATTCATAAACTTTTACAAAAACCAAAACGTCTTATATGCACCAAGAAGGTTTCAATTCCTTGAAACATCATTTAGACATGAATCATCCCATGACTTTCCCTTATCTTCAATGAGTCAGATATCAAACCTCGTCATCTCCAACCATGCTCAATGTTAACATCAGTTAACTCTGTAGTATTGTTAACCACACACGTTCAATTAAAAATTCAAAATTACTGAAAGCCTAAAATGGTTCATTTGGTTCTAAAACATTTTTTCTTCACATGAAATAATTTTCATGGTCATGCAATCATCTTCTATAAACTATTTGGTCAACATAATGTTTTGAAAAGGAAGAATTGTGCACATCTGTAGAAATGATAAATTCCTTGTCGTCGTTTACTTACAAGTTGAACTATTTGAAAAATAGGAGAGATTATATACAAATGAATCATTTCTTTGAAAAACTTATAATTAGTTACTTATTTTTCATATGAAAAACCTCTTATGGAAAATCATAGACTTCATGGGAATGATTTTCATAATATGGTAGCATGAACTCAGTGCTATTAATAATGAATTTGTTGATCCCTAAAATAATACACCAAATAACTTCTCTACATCTTCAAAGAAAGACTTTCCATGGTGAAGTCATGGTATGCTTTCGTCCAAGCAAGAATCAGTTGCATTACTTCAATGAAAATAAACTAAAAACACAAAAATCATGCAAGCAACCATCATTCATGTCATCATTCATTGTCTACCAATTCCACTCATACAAGATCTACACGCCAAACATCATGCTTTAGGCATACATCATGCCATTGTAATTTCCAAACATTTAAAACATGCAAAAACTCATGTATGGGATGTTTCATTATAAGGCATTAAGCAAAGCCAAAACAAATTCTAAAAAATGTGAATGATTTTTCTACATAGAGTATTCAAAGATGGATGGTACATGCTTCCTAACTATAATATATTTCGATTACTATGCACAAAAACACAATTCATATGTTAAAAAATTCCATCTGCCTTATTAACCTTCCAGTTAAGGAGAGTAAGGTGAGAATGTCTGAAATAATGGAAACTACTGAGCCCCTTATGCAGGATTCACAAGCATCTCTTACCAAAAAGCAATCCTACGATCATGAAAAGGGAAAGAACTTGATAGCCATATCAACTAGCATTATCATCCAACTTCCAACTAGCTTTCCCTAAATGTAGAAACTTTGAAGTATTAAAGCAATAAGAAACAAACAAATACATACGTTTTATCACCTAAAACATCCCAAACCTTGTTGCAATCATGTCTAAAGATCAAAAACATGTGTGCACTTATTATATTCATCATTATCCAATTTTAGTTATCAAACACAAAACCAAACTACACCACATACACCAACCATTTTACACGCCTTAATTGCTTTTTCTTCGATAGATTATAAGTAATAATTTCCTCAAACTAACTGGGAATAAACACTCATTTAAATATGTAATACCAGTTTTCATCACTTAAGGACATCCTTTTGAAAATTTAAACCATCCACAGGCTTTCCAATACCTCCAAGAAGTATGAAAGAAATATTGAGCATGAACAAGGCATCTTGAAAAAAATGAATTACTGCTTCTCTATTTTTTATGGGCTTGGAATATGTATTAGCTTTTTCACTCAACAAACATTTTATTACAAACTCCTTTTCGCTTGACAAGGAACAAACAAAACACTTTATGCACTTCAACACATGTTCCACAAAGATCATATTCAATAAATCTAAAATGATTTAATTTGTGAAACATGGAATCAACAAGATATCACTTGTAATCATTTAAAATAGTGTAAAAAATAGTGAATTCATCTTATAAGAATCACCAGCAAAGTGTATCAAATAATTGTGTAAAAAAAGGAAGTGATTTTCTAAAATTATAAAGTCTACATCTTCCCTTATTCATGACTCTATTCCACTAAACATGCGCAAGTATATTGTTTCTCTTTCATCCTAATCAAATCAAAGACAAATTTGGTTTTGCCGAGTTGAATCATTGAACAATATTCATGTTGTATGCAGTTTAAGATCAAAATAAAAATATTCATGGTTTGAAACGTATGTTGCTCATAACATTATGTTAAAGCATGTAAAACAATGGGTTTAAATGCTCTTAGCTCCTAAAAATGACACATGAAAATTCTATGCTTCATGTATTTGAAATCCTGACATTACATTGATTACCCATATGTAAGTTTATGAGTCCATAGTTCCCTTGACATGTCATAAATCATCTTTATTTGTGTCAGCACACCAAGCCATGGGAAAACAAAACGCACAAACTAGTCACACATTCTTCCAAAACGTCTCATGCTTTGTCTTTGGCATGGCCGATGATTTTCTTAATGTATATTGGTTTGATTTACATGTCTCCTTCTCAATCCAAAGATGACATACCTCAACAACAAAGAGGAACAAGGCCATCAAAGGCTTCAATGTTTGCTTTACATCAAGGATTGAATCAATGAGATGGATTAAGAAATATGAACATGAATCAAGAGGTGGAAACATATCCTTCCGTTTTCTTCATCATGAATTTGTGTCATCTCAATTTCCATTCAAATGTGCACATTTTTGGTATCTTCACATTCACATAAATTGCATGTACGTAGAAAATTATTCTGTGGATTCACAAAAAAACTCATGTTCTCAAAAATTCCGAATGTCCTGAGACTCTTTTCTTTCACAATTACAAGATGGAAAACATTCTACATTTTAATGTTCCTACTTATCATTTGCATCAACACCATTGTTTCCACCATGAAACTCAACTCTTTTGATTAGTTTTCAATGTCATCCATCATGTTCTCATAAAAAATGACGCCATCTACCTCATCTTCCTTCTCTATCTAATAGACCCATGCCCCTTAGATGAAGAAGTTCACACATTTCTATTCCTCCTCACACTTTGAAGAAACATCAACATTGGATATAACACAAAAAACAAATGGATTAGAATGTTTCACCTAGTAGTTGCAAAACATGTGGTTTCCACTTGTGAGCAAAACGAAGCATTAGAGAAGTTCATGATTGAATTGCATCCAAACATTAAAAACACTTTGTTTAAATATTTGATTCAAAAATATTGAAAGATGGATACATCATCTAGCCATTTCAGGTTTACACGATTTTTCATGAGCCCTTCTAAACATAAAGAGCTCAAGTCTTTGCTTTGACTCCCAATGAAGAGTATCCACGTGGCAAGAGGATCTTCTAACATTAAGAAAAGAAGCCAATACATAATTTTCCAAAACTCCAAAAAGCAACATTCTCTCCTACCAAACCCTCTCTACAAGGAAGGGTTAAATCAAACCAAATTCATAAATGAACTTATTTGGAATAAATGGATTAACCCTATATTTCAGCATTCACTACAATTTAACAAGAAAAAATTGATTACATTGACACAAAGATCATGAAGGGAAAAATAAGATACCAAACCCACTAGTGTTATTCTTCATGAGGGCATTGAAGTAATAATGCAACTCTTTGAAGACGAAAGGTCGCAAAACATATTTTGGTTGGCACACCAACTATAAGCATTCCTGAACATTGTTGCAATACCTACTTCAAGTCGGCCTTACATCGCTTTGAAGTTAAGCGAGCACAATCAATTGAAGTTCCACAGCAAGAAATATCTACACGCTTGTCAAATCAAAACATGAATTTGAATTTGATGTCTCTCAACAACATGTGGCCCTCACTACAATGCTGAACATACTCCTCAATTTTTTTATTTGTGATAGTAATTATCTTCTAAAGCTTAAGGAGGAGTTCGAAATTACCCTGCATTTTGCAAACGTTTCCAAGTGCTTTTTTTCACCCCTCACATATGTACATCTTCATGTGTTTTCCATTAATCTTATTGTAAAATGATGCAAAGAATAGAATTTCAAATGATAAAATGAGATATGGAGGCTTAATATGTAAAGTATAAATCTCTTGAGCTCCTTCACAATGACAAAGACTAGGCGAATGATCTTCCAAAAGCCCGATCTCAAGTCTAATGTTAGTCTATCACTGCCAAACTTGGTCGTCTGACATTAATTTTTTCCTTTATGATTATGAGTACTTGCAAATGAATGATACAATGCTCAAGTGTGTTGAATCCTCAATGGAAGATGAAATGTTCTAAGTCTGGTGTCCTTATCAAGAACTTGTGGAGACTCAGTCCTACTCACTGTCATTATGACACTGTCCTCAACTATTCATTTTAGAAAATGAATAGTTCTTTTAAAATTGGAAAACATATATGTCAATCATGGTATCATTCATGGACTAATGGCTTTTCATCATAAAAGATAAGCGCTCCCACAAGTGTCATTGATGTAGTGCTCCCTCAAAAACCATTTGCTAGTAGTCAATAAATGCACAATGAAATACTATTTCAAAGCAAGAATGAGAGACGCACTTCATATTTCTCCTTAATCATATCGTCAATTATAATAATCTTTACCTGTATTTCATCCATGCCTTGTCAAATGAAAGGCAAATTACCACTCTTAATAAAGTTTTACGACTTGGCTAGTCCACATGAAGTAGAGCAACAAACATTTTGTGAAAATAGACTTTGCAAAGCAAGAAACCTTGGAAAAACAGTAACTTTTTATTCACTTTATGTGTCTACAAATTAAAAAACAAGTTACATACCAAACAAATACATGCATGTTTGATCTTTTATTTTCATGACTTTCACCTTGCCTTGGGCAATAATTAAGGGTCTACATTCCCATTTAGTTACAAGATCTATGGTCTTTAACTGAACATTCTTGTCCTTTCCTACTTCCTTTGATGCTTTCAAGTATAAAACGTGGTATGATCATTGCAAAAGATTTTGACACAATACGTCGGAAGTTATGTGCAAGGAAGCATATTGCACTTTTTCAATCCATCCACCTAGGTGGGAGATTACAGATTGCCACATTGTGCCTAGGTTGGAGATCAGTCTCCTTTCTCTTGTGAGTATATCAGCCCACTTGGGCTCATTCATCAATAATTCATCTAGAAGTTTCACCTTCTTTCGAACATTGCGTTGATGCATAGCACAAGGAAGACGAGGAATAGAGCATCAACACTGACGTCAACACACAAGACATCTACCTAAACTTAGGAAATGTTTGTTTTTCACCATTTCCACCATCCTCTATGTTTCCAAAAGGCGTATTACTCAATTCCTTATGTCCCCCAATTTTTCATCCATTACAACAACATTAAGAATGATTGTACATAATTTATGTTCATTATTGCAAGTGGAACATAAAAAACTGTGTGAAAAAAGAACGATAAACATGAATAATTGAGCTTTGAAACCCAATCCACTTGAGCTCTAAATTTGAAATAATTTCTACCTTCTCTTTCCCTCTCAATAGATTGGCCACATCATAAAAGAAATGAAAAAAATACCACCAAACATATTTCTATTTGTGAGTCTATGACAATTTTTTTCATTTGCAACCCTAGTCGAATAACCAATAAACATTAGTTTTAACTTAAATCTAAGCTATTAAATCAACCAATGTATTGTAAATACTATGCCTTTTCATATAGAAAAATGCATTAAAAATGTTAGGATCAGCAAGATGTTGAACGACATAAGAAGGTACATTTCTGTATCCGTACGATTATTTAATTCTTCATGCTATCACCCATGGATGAACAAAGTCTACAAATACATACTTGATTGAATTCATGAGAAAATATGCAGAAACTTTAGATGTGAACAAAACAGCTAGAGTCAACGATGTTTAACTCATGAAATCATCCGTTATCTTCATCTTATCCACATTCATCTATGAAGTCAACATAATCAATGCCACCTAGCATGGTAGCATGATGGTACACCAACAATGAAGATTGTATGAGATAACATAATGAAACATACCACTAATGTCATAAAGGATAAATCATATCAAGGAACGTAGCAAATGTGGATTCCTATATAAATGTTTAACTCTTACTCATTATACATGCTTTGAGATGGATTTATTCACATGTAAAACACACAAGGGAGCTTCGAATCATGATTTTATGTGAATTTAAAAATGCAATTGGACACCCTTATTCTTAATAAGGTATGCTAAGGTAAAGTACATAATGGTCCAAACATGTATACAATATGTTTCATCACATATCTATGTAGGTCATATTTGCTTTGTTGGTAATTGATGCTTAAACACGGATCTTGAGGATGGAAAAATCTACAAAAATGACCACTCATGACTCAGCAAAATTTTGGTACATGTTTTGACTTTCAAAGTGTAAACTGAGAGACAAATTCCCAAAACACTCAAACTTTCATTCACGTGGGACAAAAAATTTCATCATCGTGTAAATCCATTATTCTGGTGGAATTCCTACGAAAAAGTATTTACTACTCAATGTATGATCATACATTACTTCTACAAAGAAACTTAATCAATCTTGAATCACTTTTCCTGTGTTTATGTGTGGTCAAAGCATTCTGTACCTCCCAAATGTCTTATCAATCAATTCAAGTCACCATTATCTCATAAAACTAATGTCTCCTTTATGTTAAGGCAATGTCTTGTTTCATTTCTTTGTGCGAAGAGGTTTTTCAACAGATTTTTATGGAACAAACCCATAAATAAAGGCAATATTATCATAAGTTATTGTGAATTCTTTGAAAAAATCTTGAGGACGTTATCTTGATATGTCATTAGAGACATTTGATTTTCATCATACAATGCAAATATGACCCCTAAGTGGACTTATGTTTTTATCAATCCATGGAAATCATTTGCAACATGAATTGAATTCATGTACTTGCTCCAAGGGCCTGAATAATACTGCCAAATACCTGGGTTGTTTCATCTTATACTTTTTCCAATAGTCAAATACGACTCAACAATGTCTTAAGATATCTAGAAATGTTAGCTTAAATGGTCCATGGTGCAAGAAGTAATGAATATACATTGTGTTTTACATCCTCCAAAACATGACTAAAAATCACAATGCCATACTCATGGCCAATGATTTCTACGTAATGGTTCATTCCTTTGATCGTAATATAGCCTCCAAAATTAGTATTCCTACTACACAAGAAGAATTCACACATTTCATCAAAACATAGACCGCAAAATCCATGCGAAGCCAATCAACATAATCTCTTATCGTCTACGTTCCACAAATCCCAAAAAAGGGGCCTTTCAAAGTCTATACACAACATTTTCTTATGATAACACTTCAGGGTGCCAATGCAAAGCACCCTTATTCCTGAATTTTTCTTCATTCATGAGGATTTTGTACCCTAAGGCATGCTTAGGCTTTGTTCAGTATTCCTAAATCATTCTCCAATCATTAATGATGCATTTAATTCACTTTTTTTCACCTCCTCCATTCGAATCTTTGTTCGACCGTAATTTCCATGATTCATGATGGATCGTCCCTTGAAATAGCAAATCCTTCATAGTTTTTGCTCTTCATTCCTAATTAGTAGTTTCATTTCTCACTCAAGAAGCCCCCATCCACAAGCGTTCTAACAAAATGTGGTTTAGTAAGCATGCTCTTCCCGTGATAGTATGCATTATTGTTATGATCATTAGATCTTACTTGCTTTTTGAGTTTTTTTATGTCTGACTTCTTTTATCCTCCTTAATCCCAAGGTATCATAACTGTAATGATCATCTTGAAGGTCATCTCCTGTGAAGTCCGTGACAAGTTATACCCATAATGATGTGTGAATAGCCAACTGTGTGGTGCTTTAAATCATGAACTTTAATGATTCCTTTCATCAAACATGATGGCTCACGCATGATATGAGTTCACTTCTGGGAATGAAATGCATGGAACCTCAAAGGCCTTGCTCACATACTTTAAGGAAAGAAATGCCAAAACGATGAGATGAGAATGTGGAAATTTGAATCAAAAGGGAATTCAGGCCATGGATTTTCATAAGGTTCAGGACATAATGAGGATTTTTAGAATTCAAAGAAAGCCATGAAAAAAACAGTGGAGTCTGTGCATAAGAATGATAATGAAACATTAATGATGCTGTATGGTTGTAATGGATTATGGATTGGGTGAACCCACTTAGCAAGAATCATGGTGGCATTACGGTTCATGAATGTTGCATGAAGAAGTTCACATGGAATCCAAAATATTAATGAATGGATTTTCAAGTATTTATGTGGAATGTAAAACATAACTAGCAAGAGGTTGGAATATGGATTTTCTTATGTTTTGTGCATGGGGTGATACTCCGAACCATTGTTAGGAAATCTATGCAATCCATTGATTTTTGAAGGATTGTTATCCATTTTGATTTAGTCAAATTTACGAAAAATCAATTTTTATTTGAAATAGGCTTAGAATCAGAGGGATAGTATGTGGGAATCATTTGTTCTTTTGGAAAGGACAAACAACGTACTTGTGGATGGCTTTCCATACTTTGAAAAACGTTTTTCAAATGGCACAAACAATAAAAAGCCTAATTCATTGCTAAGGTCGAGCATTATTCGTAATGAAACACCCAAAACCATCTTAGTGTGTACTTCTTGGCACAACGGGGTGGGTGACTTTCTAAGCTTGATTGGCAATAACAACCAAACCTGCGTAAGCCTTTGTAATGATGCCTTTGATTTTTTTAACTTATTGCGAATTTAATTCATGAAAAAAATCTTCATTGCACGACCTCTCAAATAAAATTGTCAAATCTCATCCAATTTTTTTCACATGGATTGTTTTCCTTGTCTTTTCATTGGTGAGCGTAGACGGCAACAAAAGCAGACATTCAACCCGTGGTTAGATGTGGAACCTCACGTATCTTAAGTGAAGCTGAGACGTACTTGTGTGGAATGTAACTTTTTATATGTGATTGATCTGATAGCTTTGTGATGGCTTCAACAATCCTTGTTTGTCCCAGGAGGAGCAAAATTAGACATTTTTTGTGCTACCGGATTGAGGACGATAAGGTATTGAAACCAGCTGTGTTATGAGTTTTTCTGGCCTTTTCGACCAGTACATATTAAAGGATTCGTCCTGTGGTCAGGTCATCGGCTCCCGTCAAGCCAATGATGATGTGGGATGATGCCGATGCCCTCCGGCTTTTGACCCCGGCTTGCTGATGCGGCAAACATGGCAGTCCGCGCAGCACCCACATGCCGTGGACGCTTCACCACACCGTAGACGCGTTCGGCGCCGGAACCTGCGACAGCACAGCAGGACACTTAATACTTCAGCCGTGGCACAAAACCCGATTCTGGTCGAAATAGACAAAAAGAACGTCCCTCAATGTTCACATTGTCTCACTCAACGGATCGCACGAGGCTTGTCTTCCTTCTCCGGCTTTGAACAGGACCCGGCACCTGCGATGATACGGCCAGACGGGGGATAGCGGCCGCCTTAGGAAACGAAGGCCCCGGCTGGACCGTCACGAATAAGCTCAACGGATAGAGGAAAATTGAAACAAGAAGAGAGCCCAACAGAAAGCGCAATTGTGGACAAGCCAATTACATGAATAACTCGATGCATTACATTCCTTGGTACCTTCATATCTCAAGACACAGATTAACCGTCCACACCCCTGAAATTGGAAAACTGACTGCGCAGAGCTATGTTCTAAGTGCTCATCATACCCATGCAATGAATATGATTGAAGGTTTATATCTCAGGTCATCCCCAGTGCCAGAATATTCAGTAATTTTAATCAGAATTCGGGCAAATGTATAAAAGGTCTATCTAGAGAAATACTCTCTTCCTCATTATAACTAGGACACAATTGCATTGCAATCAATCTCTACTAATTCTTTCTCTAAAAATTGTTTGAATATCCTAATCTAACAAGAATCCATCTTCGTAAGGTTCTATTTGTCCGAAAATAATGGTCTTTTTTCAATAGGTGAGCTAAACATATTTGACATTACATGGCTAGTGCCATATGGCAGCGTCCGATGCTCCAAGGGTCTTTTGTGTTTGGGTACTCATAATTAATGGCTTGAAGTTCTCATGCCCTCAAGTAGCTTGGCTACAATCTTGCAACCCAAGGATATTTTTACAAATTCGAACATCATAGGAGAACCTAAATAGTTTGACTCCAACATGAACACTTGAAGGACGGATCAATCTTCACCTAGGGGAATTAAGAAAGCAGCAAATGCCATATGGTTGAAGCGAGGGTCTTGACCTCAAAGAGGTTGCTGAGGATGGCTTGAGGTTTGAAGGACCTAAAGTATTGCGATTTATTCCTTCTTCATTAGTGATTGTGTCCTAATCTGATACATTATTCCTCCCACCTATCCAATGTGATGATCTGGACTATGTATTAGATTCTATTTTTGGCCTTCAACGCACCATGCTAATAGAGCATAATGATTGACAAACAAACATCATGACAACAACCATATTCATAACTTAAAATCGTTTGAGCTTTCCAATTTAATTTTTCATTGTTTTTCCACATCATTAAAGAATTTCTTATTTGATTTCTTCACCTTTAAATTGTAAATAATTTGCTTTTTCTGCTTATCATGCTAGAAGATATAGCTAATTGTGGTGCAAAACATATCAAGAAAATGGTGCACTTTTTTTAATGTAGAATTTGACCAATTTTGTTTATGTACATGAACAAAAAGATCACTACAATCATCATTACTACAAAATCATCTCTAAACCCCCTTATCAACCCCCCCATCTCATCAACCCCCTCATTAATGAAAAAATCATCAATATCTCATCTGCTTCACAATGAAACAAGCCAATTTTTATTTGAAATTTTTTTCATACTCTATTTAAATTAAAATGGGGAAATAAAACATAAGAGGAATCTTTATGTGCAAAAATGGTACCGTCAAAATTTATTCATATCTTACTCCATACGTATTTTTTGGAATGAGGATAGGTTACGGCAAAAAATCTTTGTTTGAAAGATAGATTTTAAGTTGGGTTTTACATGGCATCACACAAAAATCATAGTTAATTGAAGTGGAAACATAACGTGTTAGTCCTTGGTACGAGTGGAGTGTCTTGTAAAAAAACGTTTTGCTAATTATAGCAAAACGTTTCAGTTGAATGTAATAAGTTGCAATCACCAATCATGCCTTTACGGGCTTACTCTTGTTTTATAATAGATACACCTTGATTGCTTTTATGAATTCCACTCACCTTGAAAGATTTTTTTATAGTGGACGTGGCTTTCCTTGTGTTACATCCTTCACATACACTAGTTCTTAAAATCTGCAAGTGGTCATTTCTTTTGTTACATTCATGGCCTTTCCGTGTTTACCTTTAGATGTTTGTGACATTTTGACGAGGGCATTTCGGCCATTTCTCCCTAACCTTCAATGTTCATTTCCAAATCTAACAACTTCCACCGCCGTCGATGAAGGTCGAAAGTGGTTTCATGACCTATACGTATTCCTGGTTTTTCATCCACTTTTTGACTTTGCTAGAATCTTGAGGAAGATGCACCGCGATATTCTCAAAGCCTCTTGACTTCTCAACGGACCTTCTTTAAGTAGCATCTCATCACGCGACCTCGCACGCGTAGATCGACTTGATTTCAGAGAACCCTAAATATGCCTAATTCTCATTCTTGGCGATGTGTGTATGTGGTGGACTCAGTGGACTCTTGTCATTGGAGTAAACGTACTACCTAATACAAATCATCCATTTGTCTTAAATCCTCCAACTCCCTTTTCTTTCGTATCTCATCCTTCTGGACTACCTACGTTGCGCTCGATGTAATGGCTTACACTAGAGGGACGTATTCATGTGCTCATTTGCACTTGTAGTAGTGACCATGGAGCAAAGGCCTCCCCTTTGTCAAGGGGCTCCTCCCAATGGCTCTGGATCAATGGCTCATGGGTCGTGATGTGTGGCGAAGAGGACGGTGGAAGCATTATGACACGTGTCCAATCAAACCCATCTCGAATAGAACCCCAGACGTCAAACTCGCGGACGATGGTTCGGAACTAAGTAGAGTGGACTGGAAAGTCACCAAAGTAAGAGTTGTAGGAAGGGAGCCTAGTTCCACATTCAAACGTGGTGTATCTCTTTTGTTACTTCAGTTTTTTGCATGTTTTATGTTTCATTTCATTTGGGGGTGGTTTTATTTTGTCAGGTAATTCGTGTAGGAAACATTTCTATTTCAAATGATGACGTGCGTGTCCTGTTTAGTTGAATTTTCTGAACTATCATTTTTCTTTTCTCCAGACACGTTCGTCCATTGTGCTACCTGTAGTGAATGATCAATTTGGGGTTGGAAAACGTTATCTAGGCACTTCGGAAATCTCATGCTATCCGCGAGACTTACTACGACGAATCCTGGAAACAAAAATTAAACTCTTTGGTTTTCTTGCGCACTGCGAAGTAGTCGCTAGTTCGCAATGCCTGTCCTCCGTGCCAACTTTTAGCGAGCTTTGAGCTTCTTTCATAGTGCAAAGATTCGATAGGTTTGCTCGCGCGGGCTAACCCATTGGAGTGACCTTTCGTTGTTACCAAAAGCCAAGCGGAGCAAGCGTCGGCCCATTTTGTCGTCTTCGATCTTGATCTTCCGTTATATCCATTTTCCATTCTCCTTGGCGTCTATACTCGTCTTGCGTATTGAAGATCGAGTTGAGATGCCGTTTTTAACCCACGGCTAAAGCGTTACGAAGAAGAATCATGGATAAAGAAGAAGAAAAAAGATCAAGAAGAAGAAAAGCGCACAGCCTGCTTCAGTTCGTATTGTTCACAAGATTCTCGCATAATTTACTAGATTATTACTACTACAGTCAGTTCATGTATCCGGACAGCTCCTCAGATTAGGGCTTAACGAGAGGCGATCGGATTGTGAACAGAAGGTACTTATGAGTTTTAGTGTCTGTTCTGTCTATAGCGTGGGGCGGACTCTCCACAACGGGTTCCTGTTCATCAATGTGTGGGACGGGATAGTTTGGAGAACACTCGACCACCGGGGTTTGGGCCTAATGGGCCAAGCTTCTCGTACCAATTCTTTTCAATATCCATGTGATAACTAAGGCGACCTTATTACATGAATACTATGAAATGCGGATCTTACTCTGGATAGACGTGAAGAAGTTCTTTAAAAGGTACGATCCAAAAAACTAATGATCTCAGTACGATGGACTGACTTTAAGATGAAAACTATCACCTACTTTTTTACATGGGGTATATGGAGCACCGAAAAATTGCTTCTATGCATTGTTCTAAATCCTTACGATGTTCACTCTATATCCTTCTGTCCATGATTGAGAAGTAGTCTAGATGCATGACGTTTGAGCACATGGCATCCAATCTTACATGCAAGAAATTTTTTCACCTTGCAAACTCAAGCAGGTGATCCAATCCTTTCATGTTTCCTTAATCCATACTCCTTGTTTGTAAGATTTTAGTCGTGGCCACGGTCGAGTACACATGAACATAAGCCATGTACTGGAACATTTAAAGGCAAAGATAACAAGGTGTCTTTGTTCTTGATGAGGTAAATCCGATGTGCCTTGTACTCAAGTAACATTGGTATCTTAAAGCTTTTACTTAGTCTTCTTTGATTGAATTGACAGCCTTGATGTAATTAAGATGGCATTGGATTACAAACAACTCGCAATAATGGTGGATGTTCAACATGTGAGCCACTCAGCTTCAAGGGGTGTCTACCATACAAGGGTGGATAGTCGCTCACTCAACATGGCTTGAGCATGATCCCTAGTGCCATGGTCAAGAAAATGCATTAGTTTAAGGGTAGAAGATCCTCGAGCACTACATTTTCGGCCTAGTGAGTCGGTATCTTCGTAGGTGTTATAACAACAAGAAAACAATTACCCCATTGGGCTAAATCTACAAAGATTGGGGGCATACCACCCACAGTTTATCTTGTCGGCTATCCAAAGGGGACCAATTCAACTTGGTATGCACTAGCCTATCATTTCAATCATTAATCTAGTATCAACATGCTCATGTTACAACCCGAATTCTCAAAATTAACTCTTGAACGAATCCTGAGTGGGATGAGTGTAGCGTGGCTTCCTCCATGTGACTCAAATATGATCCCATGTGTTATGCACAATACCACATTTAGTTTGGAAGGTCACAAATTCTCAAGCACTATGGTTCTGGTCAAATCATTTGCGCTTCTTGTTGGTTTATTTCTGCGTATAGTCACTGGAAACCCAACCCTATTAAAAAATTCATTCTTGTTGAAATAAAAACTTGACCCCATCAAATTTGAGGATCAAGTACTCCGAACAAGCACACTCAGCCTCCACTAAGTTGTATCACAAATCTTTGTGTCTCAACCATAAGAGTGTTTGTGTGACACGATAAATGATATATTTTTTGAAACTGACAATGGAGTGTAAAACTCATTTGACAGTATCAAAATTAAATATAATCAAAGTGGACTTTTCTCCTTCAATTTCACATGGAAATGTGTTTTGTTTTTCCTTCCATTCTTGGATAGTTATGAAACTCCAAATTTGTAATGCTTCCACGTAGAACAAATTCCATTTTCCAAATCTTTTGGATTGATTGGCCCAAATTTCCCTACTACACAAAAAAAACAAGTCCCAACCATCCTTAAGCCAAAGAAATCAGTTGTTTGCACCAGTGAAGCAGAAGAACAAGCCACCTTTATTCCTCAAACAAAGACATATGATAAAGGTTAGGAAAATTTCACAGTTTTCTTCTCTTTCTTCTTACAAAACAAGTTGTCCAAAATGCATGGTTTGCGTCCTTCACATGCTTATTCTAATACTTTGATCATTAGAATCATGATAGAACAAGACAAAACATGATAGCCTTGTAATCCACCAAGTTTAGTCTCCCTGGCTAGCCGCGCCCACCTGTCTAATCACAACTATGGATCATAAGGACCCCAATTAGATGTAGGGTAAGATGAAGATGAGCCTGTGATGGGGTGGATTATAACTGTAGAAATGTCTAATGACAATTTACAACAATCTCTTCTCCCCCTCCTAATGGCAATGGTGGCCATCCATTGTGAGGGTAGTAAATGACTTGTCTATCCATGGTAAAGATGTGACGTGTGATTTTGCTTGACTAAGGCAGAGTTTGGTGGGTGGATCCGACTTGTTGTTCCCTATCATGGATTTATGGGTCTTCTTGCCCATAATTTTAAGTGGATGAAGATTTTTACTTCGACATCATAGAGGATGTTGCTTGTTGTTCTATAGTATGAGAGAATAACGCATTTTTTCCTTGGGTTATGGACGTACTTCTATTAGAGAAACCCAAGGTGAATTTTTCACCATCTATACATTTCTGAGACTAAATGGCAAAAGTCATGGAATGAGGTTTACATGTCATACTTTCACAAACATCTTATAACTCATGTCGTTACTTGAACCTTGAAAAACACCACAATGATAATCGATTTCAACCATGTAATTAAAATCATAAGTATTACGTTGAATCAAGGTTCTTTTCATTATAGAAAGACATCTACATCGTTGAATAAGTAATGAAGAAGAACAATATATTTGAAGAGAACATGTGAATAAGTTGTATAGTTTCTAGTCTCACATTTCCACGCATTAAAGATATGTTAAATTTCACATGAAGAGGCTCTTTCAACCTCACCAAAATGTGATTTGATGTCTCAGCCCCATAACTTGACTGGCTTCATTATCTTCATACTACAAATAGTGGACCCATTGCTTAACATAAACATGGATTTGTAGAAGAAAAGCATGTTGTAATCAAGCCTGCATATATCCTCAACATAAGGCATTTTTTCTAGCATACATGTTATTTCTATGGTTGAGATGGTCTTTCAATATCCATTGCTCACTTTAGGCATGTGTTTTAAGTTGCAAATCTCCAAGGAAACTCTTACTAGCTCAGTTCTTGTTTCACGTTACTCCTACCCTGGTATTACAATTATGCTATGGTCCAAGTTCGAAGTGGGCATGCCATGAAAAACCATTAAAGCCATTTCTTCTAGGCTACATGTTCTAATCCCTTCCAAATTAAATCCCTATTTTCTTCACCAATGCACATAAACTAAGCAGTCGGAATGTTACTTGGCCTCCTTTGACTACACTTTCTGAGGGTCACCATCATTCTGAAAGAAAGTACAAAATAGTCCTACGCCGCTTCACTTACACAAAAGTTAAATGTTATGTAAAGTTGTTCAAGGATGATTTTTCCATTGATTTTGCATCAGAATGATTTTTTTTTGTCAATTTGGAAAGTATAATGAGAGGATTTTTTTGGAGAGCATGTCTCCTAGTCGACAGAGATATGAGGATTGAACCTTAGGAGACATGCTCTCCTAGGAATTTAAACAAGCCAAGAGCTCGAGAAAATGGAGAGCACTAAAAGAAGCTCTTATCTTAAGATGCATCAGGAGGTTTCATTTGACATTGAACAAATGGAACTCCAAGTAATAAAAAATAGGAAGAAGTAAGCCAATAGCTTGTTGAACACGTTTTTTGCCTAACAATCAATCCACACACCACTCTCTACCGTCAACTGTCCACTATCCACTCCCAACTCTCTAATCCCTTGTATTTTATCATCTAGCTATGAACTGTTGAAGAGGACCAAGTACAAAAGAAGATAAAATGTCTACTTGCTAATAGACAATGTTGGGAAACATAGGTCCAAAGGGGTATGAATACATACACCATTATCCCTCCCCTTCACCAAGAAAGAGAGGGTTGCTCTCCTCTTCTTCTAAATCATAAGGAACAATGAATGAAAGGTGAAGAAGAGGGGATACTCCTCCCTTGTCTTGCAAGAGGGTCTGTGGCCAAAAGGGGGGATTATTTTTCATCTTCCTCTCTTCTAGCCCAGGTCGACTGCCTAAGGTGGAAAACAAGGGAGGTTTATCCCTATCCTTCGTGTCATGAGTGCTGCTAACCCAGGGGGGAGGAGAGGGGGTGTTCTCCCTCTCCCTCCCTCTCGTGTGGATTTTTGACTTGAGGAGGAGGGGAGGGAGACTTCTCACTCCATTCCCCTCTTGTAAGCGTTGACGATACAAGGGAGATGAGCAAGAGCAAAGTACCTCTTTCCACTCTCCCTCTTCACATGGATCAACAGTCTAAGAGAGAAGGGAGGGAAAAATTTCCTTCTCCTCCTCTTTTCTAAGGGAGGCTTAATGGGAAGGTTGGGAATGCCTCTTAATCCTTAAATGAGGGTTTATGTCCCATGGAGGATGATATGGGACATTCTCCCTCTTCTTCCCTTTCATGTGGGCCAACAAGGAAGATAGGAGTTTTCATCCATGTCCGCCCCTGTAAGAACCCAAAGGAAGGACATGAGGCTCTCTTCCCACGACATTATGAGGTCGAATGACCCCAAGGCAAGGAGAGTTAAGTATGGATGTGAATCTCCCTCCCCCTTTGCTCATTACGTAAAACAACTTATAGTCAAAAGATAAATGTTGCTATATCTTGCAAAATGATTTAAGATGAGTGGAAAGGAAAAGAGAATAACACATTCAGTTGTTTGTATGCCTTGTTAATTAATACTGGTAGCGTAGTAGAGGCATCATGGATGCTGAAACAAAGGGTTAGACTTTTAAATCATGTCATCAGTCAATCTGCTTTTACTCTCCAATATGTAAATGATAGCCCATGGAAGTAAGGAAAAATAATCCATTTGAACACTCATTTAACAGCCATGAAAAGTGGTAGTTAAATACATTCAGCTCTAAGAATACAATCAAGTGTTTAGGTTATGTGAGAAAAATTGCATTTCATCATAAGAAATAGATGTATTGATAGCATTCCACTTGAGTTGTACGAGCCACCTACTCTTAAAAAAGGAGACCTCTTAAACATCACCAAGAGTGGAAGCCACAAGGTATGACCATTACATCGTTAAAAAAATCCTGAAAACCGACAAAATGGGCCACATGTGACAGAAAATACAAAAACATGTGAAATTTTTTGAAAGTTCATGTGTGTACTATTAAAATGAAGTGCTTTTGGCTACACAAGCCTTAATTTTAATGTACACAAACATAGATAAATGAAAAATCAAAATCATCACAAGTGTTGGTTGTAGTTGAAATACAAAATGGTAATGGTACATGGAACATGGAATTTGCATCACCGACATGTCTACCAATTGCACGTATGTAACTAGTGCATGAGTGCTCATTGCACACCCACTATCAGCACTGATAATTTCAATAATCTCCTCTAACACGTTTGCCAAATGTACCAATGTTGCAATTTTTTCTCTCTAACATCAAAGCAAGCCATCAATTCTATGAGATTTAGTGCCAATTTTGCTATTGAATTGCACATTGGTTTCATTCTTGAACACAAAGGCAAAGTGCATGATTGGTTTCCATGGCGATTGAATGGGCATCAATTGTATCATTGAAGCACTTGTCAAATGCATCATTTACAACAATTCTATACTTCCTCGTAAACAAATAATTGATGTTTTTGAAAAGATGATTTACATTTGTACATTTATGTGAGTGGTTTCTTAATGTTAGCCATGGATGTTGCAAGTAAAAAATGCACCATTGAAATGAGTTTTGATCACACCACGGGCTTCAGTGCCGAATGCACCATTGGCTATGGCTGATCAGCAAATGGCACAATGTGATGGCAGCCGGGCATGTTGGGATGCCATAAACTTGAGCTTAACATCAAATAGAAGATGCCACTTATCCTCACCAAATCAAAGCATGTATCACATGGTTTAGTGAATTTGTTTCATAAGAACATTGATCATCTTTCTTGACGTGCTAGGTGTACATTGTCGATGACCACTGAACATCTCAACAAATCAATGTTCCTAGCCCTTCTCAAATCATGTTTCAATGTAAAACATCTGTGTATAAGATAATCATGTTTTTTATTGAGCTAAAAAAATTCATTAAAGGTATGGTATACTAGTTCGCCTTCTACATGTCAAATACCCTACTCCCGCCAAAATTCAGAACTTGAATTTTTTTTTTCGGGACCAGCCCATAATTATGTTCTGGCCTGTTTCAGGCCGGGCAAATATTATTTCCAGGTTTGTCGACTAAAGCCGGAAAATTTCATGTCCTATGGTGTTCGAAATTAGGCGGTCCGTAAACTAGGGTTGTGGCTTGTCGATCTCGCAGTTTGCCGCGAGACCGTCACGCAACGATCGGTCCATAGTGCATGGGAGCGACAGACCGGTATGCGTGCAGGGGGGGTCAGTTGTCGCGACAGAGTCTCGGGATAGTGGAGAAGACAAGCGACAGAAACACACGGGAAGGTGCAAGAGAGCAGCCGACCCGAACCACATAAGGCACCCATGAAGCTTTGGATGGAAGCAAGGCAATGCATTACACATAGGGGTGGGAAGGGCGTGTGGGAGTGAGGGAGCGAAAAAGAAAGGAGGGGATTTCCATCTTTCATTTTGCACACCAAACAAAATAGAGCACTCTAGCCTACAACCCAAGGTGTTCCTGATCGTTGGGAAGCTCCGAGTCGGCTAGGAAGCGTCCCTTACCTACGCATTGTTGGAAAGCAATAAACTGCAAATCTTGCATGAAAATGTCATTATAACCGCAACGTGTCCATGTTGACGTCACGGCCTCACGCATCTCTTTCAAGCGGTGCCATGACTCAAGCATCCATTGCATGAGGTTCTCCTTCATTTTTTTTATGGGAAGCAGACGTGTGGGTTCTCCTTAGACTCGTGAGTCATCCATTGGGAGAAGCGTTCCATGATGTAGGCCTTGAACGGGCGTTGAAGCCCAACATCTCGGGTTGCACCTTAGAGGTGCAACCCGCGCGGATGTAGACGGGAACGACGTAGGGGAAGGTCTCGGTAAGCCAATATCGCAAGGCCTCCGTGCATTGGGGTCGCCACGCGTCAAGCAACACAATGCACGCCTCGGTCCCGGCCTCCTAGCCTTCCGCGGCGCACTTACGCCGCTACCACGGGTTAAGCACATGCCTAAACCAATCACGTGTGGTCATCTTGCTCGCCCAATGGTTAGACATTTGCATTAGAGGCCACCCTTCCGCCTTGGCCTCATTGGCCGCATCACAAACCGACTGCACCGTCTTGGTGCCCCTCGCAAAAATGACCCGCACATTGCAACACCATGGCCAATGGATTATGCTCATGGAAGTGCTCATGGTGAAGGAGGCAATGTGTGCAAACCGACATGGGACAAAGGGGGAATGCTTACTTGCATGGGAAGCATGTTGGTGTCCATGGCGGAGCCCACAACGGCAGTGAATTGCCATTTGTAGTCGGCCTCGACGATTGCCACATCCTTGCTCCCCATGGGGGCCCACTTCTTGCCACGTGACAACACCACAATAACATTGGTGTGGTCGGCGTTGACGACGAAGCCTAGAGTCATCTTGAATGCCGCTACGAGGCCGACGAGGCGCACCGTAAACTCACGCAGGCGCGTCTCCCAATTGATCGGGAGCTTTTGAGCCGTCGTCGTCCTCGTGCGCCACGACCAACCGAGGTCCTTCTCCATGAATTCATGGACCCACGTCTTACCGAAGGAAACGACGCCGCCATTCTCGGTCAACTCCTCAGTAGCGTAGTCCTCCATAATGCCACGGAGAACGGATTGGGTGGTAAGCAAATATATGGGCACGCCGATGTTATGCAACCGCGTCAACTCCTCGGTGGCGGCCGCCATTGCCGCAGGATGCCGTTCACACGGTGGCCATGCATTGCGGGTGGCAATGCGGCGTCGGGGGCCCTGTCAAGAATGGGCTTGCTAGGAGCCTTGCGCACGGCTATGAGGATGTGTGGAAGTGGTGTCTTGGAGTCGCGCACAGACCACCCGTAGATGGTGGATGTTGCAAGCTTGTCATAAGGACAATGCCCTCTCGTACCGCGCCACACGCGTTGGAGGTGCTTCACGGCAGCGCTAATGTTGTGGCACTTCACAACCGCCTCGTGAATGCAGTTGAAATGGTCGAAAAAAATGCAATTGGTGTACTCACCAAGCTTCACATTGGCGGATGCGGCGGCGGGCGCGGATGAAGTGGCGGTATTTGTGGAATACGTGTCACTAGACGACCGCTCACGTCTATCACGGGGCTGCTCTGTGGCGCCGAGCACCTGAATGTGCTTAGGCGTCTTCCTCACTCGGCCGACGGGTCGCTTGATGGGTTGTTGTCTTGTAGGGAGTTGCTCTAGGTTGCATTGTAAAGTTGCAAAGCGTTCCTCACGGGACACTCTCTCAAAGCAGCACGTGAGGGTGTTAGCCATGGTGGAGACGGTTGGAGATGAAAACGGCAAAGTTGTAGTTGTTGGAGTTGTAGACGATGGAATTGTGCCCCCTTTTGCACTATGGGTGATGTGTGTTGGGTGGCCTTTGCTAGGTGCCTCCGTGTCAACAAGGGTGGGTTGCGCATAAACCGAGTCACTAGGCAGGGTGACTCAGGCTACATGGCGAGCCAAGCCACCCCGGGTCGCGTGTGGGGTGGGCAGCGCATGACGGCAACACCGCTCGTCCATCGATACGGGCGAGAAGCGATTGTCGTTGATTCGGTCACTCCAGTTCAGACTTTTGAACTCGAGCCACAAAATTGGCTTGCACCCACGAGGATGTGAATGGGACGTTTTGAATTTTTGCGGGCGTGTCTTTGCCAGCCTAGTTTGGGACTGGCCGAAAACTCGTCCCAGGTTAGTTGAAAAAAGGCGGAAGAAAATTCCTTTGCAATAGGTGTTCCGAAGTTTAGGCGGCAGTACGGTAGACAATTTTTTCTTTTTTGGGTCAACATCTTGAAATAAAAGAGTAAAAAGTCACAACTTAGCACTTTTGTGGATAGAAGATGGCCACAATGCTTGCATTTAAAGTCTTGATACATCATCAACACATGATTTGATTATGAGTTCAAAAGCTTTGGAATTTGGACCCTATCAAAGGTTGAAGATTTGTTTATGGTTGTTATGATGAGTGTAAGAGGCAAAGTTGGCTATGCAATTGATATTTTAACATGCATGCCTTACACGGTGAGATACGTTTTCTCCCATAACAGATTCCAAGCCCTTTCCATCAGAGTGCTTGCACTATTTTGGTCACTTTTTTCTTGGGCTTAGATAACATCCAATGTGTTAACTATAAATGTATCAGTGCGAAAAACATCAACCACCTGTTACAACCATTATGAAGAATTCAAGAGATGAGTTTACTAATTATTTCACACATAAATGTAAGTGGTTTGTATCCTTCTACCTCAGTCACTTTATGATAACTACATAATGCAAAATCAAATTTCATGGTGTACACATTGAACATACTATTGCATCGGTGATGCCTTGAGGGTTGTACTTATGTAATGAGCAAGTTTAACTACACCGTAAGCACATAAGTGGTTCAAAAGTCACAAGTTTTGTGACAAAAGTGACAAATTTTGTGACAAATCTTGTTCTAAGTTTTCATCCATGGTTGCACTGCCATGGGACTAAACATGTCTTGAGAGGTGATGGAATCTGCTTAAACATTAGTTTGTCAATGGCCATTGTGTTTCAACCCTGAAAGGAAGCATTTGATAGTTGAGGACATGCTTAACACATATCATTTTCATGTCATGAAATAGTGAGTATGCATGTAATCTATGTAAACCCCCATTTGAGCTGCATAGCAAGGGAGTATTGTGGATATGTTTGAATCGTTTCTTGAAAGAGGTGAATTGAAAGGAAAAAATGTGAGACTGCAGTCACTGATTCATTGGGTTTTTGGCTACATGATTCATGGCAATAATGTCAAAATTTATTTAAAATATATTAGAAACATTTATTGGTCATATCCAATGCATTTCTGATATCTTGCCTTATGCAACTAAAAAACCTACTTCATACTTTACCATGCCCAGGTATCCGCACCCATGTAACAATTACTTGAGATTGAAATGAGTAGGATTAGGAAGAAAGTGGGATATAATTATTTGTATTTTTCAGAAACACTTTGACCTTAGTACCAACACTATAGTTGATTAAATTTCACCGCTAGATACAAAACCTTTGGTTTATACAATTCTTAATTTTTTAACCCTTTGTTATCACAATGATGATCCACTTGATAGCTCTTTGTTCCACCTCATGAGGAGAAGCAAGGATGTTATAGGAGAAGTGCCATCAAAACATCCTTTAACAAGAAAATTGATGTTACATAATCTCAAAACGTTTTTATGGTGGCAGAACATGAAAAAAACAGTTTCACAAATTACTAAAAATCTTACACCACTCTCCTTTGACTACGTGTATCCAAATAGGTTAAGACCACAGAGTTGAAATCTTATAACAATCTTACAACACTCTCATGCTTCATCAATAAACTTCAACTTGGTGGGCATAACATATTTTGTAACAGAAAAATCAAGCTACCAATTAGCAACTACGTGAAAAAAATCTAAGTGTTTGGGCCCACCAATGAATGAGTACATGTAAACAGTTGTTTTTTTAGTTCTTCAATTTCTAACTAGCATATCCATCCATTTGAGCTTCCATGAAAGTTACCTCAAACCATATCAAGACCCCAAGAAGAACTTTAATGGATGGAAGGAACCCTTCCACCACCCATCCAAGTGGATTAGAATACATCACATGATTAATGATATCCTCATAAGACATCATAGAATACAAGACAAGTGTATCATCAAGTGATAATTTTATGACATAGCGCGTTAAAACAAATGACCCTACAACAACATACAATATACATGTTTTCTTCTCAGTTGATTTTTCACTTCACACAAGCCATAATGATGCATTTTTCTTGGACAATACACCTAGAAGGGGGTTATGGATCTTTTTTTCTCCCAGATAATAATAGTCCATGAACTCCTGCATGGTTTTTTCTCTCATGTTAGTAGCCATTGCACATCAAAGATTAAAATTTTCTTACGATATGTGGAGGACATTCTGGCAAACTTCCAAACCACCTCTTACCTTCCTTGTGTAAATAAATCCCCAAAGTTCTCTGTAGATATATGTTTGATCCCATCTTTGTAACCAATTGTATCATCATTTCTAGAGAACGTTTTTCAACCATCTTGACAAAGAACGTCCCACTCAAAATCTTTCAATGGTTTGGACCACATTCTAGAATGTTCAACATGGGTATCACAACACATCTTGACCTTCCAATATCATTTGGTTGAATTCTTCATGCCACCATGGTTTTCTAAAAAACCCCAACCCATGGCCAAGGGCAAATGACAATGCAACTTTGTTTGCGTCTCCCTTAGTGAACACCGTAGACCTTGGCCATACCTGTTTTGTGTTTTAGTAGCTTTGTACATGACTTAATGTTTATGCACACGTGTGATAGTGTTAAACTCATGCCTTGCCTAAAAAACACAAGTGCCCATTTATTTTGAACTCAAGAGTTCTCAAGTATCTTGTACCTATTAACTCTTGAGAATCCCAGTAGCAATAATGGTTGACGCACAAATGTAAATGTACTAGAGGGATAGCAGATGACTTCACGTTGTACAAAAAAATTGGAAATGATGCAAGCACATCTTCTAACTTACATGTGTATGTGTAACTAATGATGAGGACCATTAACGAAGAAAGTGAATCTCGTAAAAACAATCTAATGAAGACCTTAGAAACATAAAGACAAAGATTCACAATGCATGAGAAACATTAGGTAGCAATGATGGAGTTATTGGCAAATTGTGTTATGAATGTGTGGAACAGTCAACTTTGAAGTTTCTATAGGCATTGGATCCATTGGCTTTAGAAAACATTTAGCAAATAAAATTGTTTGTTAGAAGGACACGTCAATCGTTGGAAATGCAATGGCCTATGGCTAATTTTCATGTTGTCTGCTAGTCCCGTTTATGACATTTGCTTGTAGTCAACTGTCCCCCCAGCCCGCGTGTATCCGGTGAATTTATTTGGCAGTGTATCATGGAGATCAAGCAAAATTTACACTGATGTATTCATTGATCTTGCTATACCCCCCCCCCATCCACCACAAGAGTATTGGGATTGTGTATCCGAGAATGTATTGTGAACAAGCACAAAACTAAACAATTTCGTATTTATGTTCTTGTGTACTAGATACACCACCCTCCAAATACACGGTCTAACACACCCTCTCAATACACTTTTTAGTTTAAGGAGGGGGGGTATGCCCCACACCCCTCCAAAAGTGAGAAGTGTATGTGAAGAGTGTATTGGTAAGTGTACATGGTAGAGGTCATCACAAACACAGTTGGGTATCATATAAAATGCATCCTCTTCTTGATCAAGAACCTTGATAACAGTGAAAAGACAAATCATGGAAAAGGGAGATAAGAATTAATTCACTCATGCATTATGCACTATGAGTAATATGAAAACGGAAAAATAAAACCCTGATCAAAGGTAACCTCCCCCAAAAACCACCCAAAGTGTATTGGGGGAGCGTATCGGGGAATCCATTGCAATTCACTTGCATGTTTACTAAAGTGTATTTTTACACTTGTGTATTTATCCGGCCCCCCTCTAGATACACTACCCATCACACATCCCCAATACACTTGGAATGGGGAGAACTACGAGCCCCCCCCCTTCTCAAAATTATATTTGGAGTGTGTATAAGAAGGTGTATCAGGTGGGTAGCCATATAAATACACATGTGTATTTGATTAAAAGTAGACGTAACTCGATCACAGCCATTGATCATTGTCAAGCAACGGTATTCAATATCTTTTAATTGCAAGGGCTAATGCTCAAAAATTGAATTCTATTTGCACCTTAAAAGATATGTAACCATGTCTTGATAAGGAGTCAACCATCTCCAAAACAGTGCGAGTGTATAAAGGGTTTGTATCGGTATATGTACCATACACTAAAAATTATACATAAATGAACTTGTACACTTGTGTATTGTGATGAGCCCTTTCCCCGTACACTACCGAGTTCACTAACCAGATGCATTTTGATAGCAGGATGGGGTGTCGATGATCCCTCGCACAAAAGGTAGAAGCTTATCTGGTTAGATTTTTGCTAATTCTAGCTGATGGACATGACATGAATTCGATAGAACAACATTTTTTCATTCATGTTGTTGCTAAATGCTTACACAAAACTTCAAATGTTGGCATGGGACGGTGGTCTATATACAAATGAAGAACCTCAATGCAATTGAAATTTCCTATTCACATCTTGATGATAAAAAAGATTGCACGCCTGTGAGAGAACCTCACCCCAAAACATGATGAAAAACTTTGAGGAGTGTATCATGAATAAACATCAAAATGAGAATAAGCATTTGGGCGCATGTCCATTTGATCAACCCTCCTCCTAATACACTTCCCAACATACCCTTGCATTATATTTGGGCTACCGGGAGGGGGAGCGGGGCGGACAGTCGAGATTCAACAAAAAAACTATTCATGGTGACCATTTACCATACTAGTATCTAAAAGGTGTTTGAAATACTATTGTCCATCTTTTGGTTTTGTACCAAACTAGTGTGCTTGTCTTGGTTTTTTTCCCAAATCTTTTGACTTGGTCTCATTTGTTGGTTTTTCCTTTTAAACATAGGCACGTGTTTGACACTTGCTGCCCTACAATTTATATGCTAGATTTTGCCACAGGCGTTGCTTTTAGCCACACATGCATATGATGCAAGAGGCTGGCATAGCATGAATCAACCTTCGAAAGATGGTGGGATGGAGATGTTGCATGCAAAATGGTTGATTCCATTGAGCAAAGTTCAAAACATCAAGACTACACATATCTAAAATTGAGCCCCACCACGAGGAAATAACATTACTTTATCCTTCTATACAAAAGTCACTCACTAGTATATCTTTTTATGAAACACATGGAACCTCACCTCCTGTTGTATTCGTACTTAAAAAAAAAAAAACCCACCTGTCAAGCACTATTATAAAGATATTCCGCTAGATTGTCATGGTACCTACGAAGTATAAAAGCGCTCTTGATTATGAGTCTCTAAAAACTAGTAAAATTGAACTCCAATGAAAGAATTTCGAACATAACATCAACTTTACTTTTAACCCACTCTAGGAGACCAAGTGAAAAAGAATATCTAACTGTTTTGGGACACATCCTGTAGAAAATTCATGAAACAAAACAAAGTGAATCCATTTCATGATGAATCTATGATAAATTCTTGTTGTCATGTACACAAAAATGACTGTGAACATTATTATAGCTCAAAAAGCTCAAGAACATTATGTATTTCCTATGTATACGTATATGTATATGTATATGTATATGTATATGTATATGTATATGTATATGTATATGTATATGTATATGTATATGTATATGTATATGTATATGTATATGTATATGTATATGTATATGTACATGTATGTGTATATGTATATGTATATGTATATGTATATGTACATGTATGTGTATATGTATATGTATATGTATATGTATATGTACATGTATGTGTATATGTATATGTATATGTATATGTATATGTACATGTATGTGTATATGTATATGTATATGTATATGTATATGTACATGTATGTGTATATGTATATGTATATGTATATGTATATGTACATGTATGTGTATATGTATATGTATATGTATATGTATATGTACATGTATGTGTATATGTATATGTATATGTATATGTATATGTACATGTATGTGTATATGTATATGTATATGTATATGTATATGTACATGTATGTGTATATGTATATGTATATGTATATGTATATGTACATGTATGTGTATATGTATATGTATATGTATATGTATATGTACATGTATGTGTATATGTATATGTATATGTATATGTATATGTACATGTATGTGTATATGTATATGTATATGTATATGTATATGTACATGTATGTGTATATGTATATGTATATGTATATGTATATGTACATGTATGTGTATATGTATATGTATATGTATATGTATATGTACATGTATGTGTATATGTATATGTATATGTATATGTATATGTACATGTATGTGTATATGTATATGTATATGTATATGTATATGTACATGTATGTGTATATGTATATGTATATGTATATGTATATGTACATGTATGTGTATATGTATATGTATATGTATATGTATATGTACATGTATGTGTATATGTATATGTATATGTATATGTATATGTACATGTATGTGTATATGTATATGTATATGTATATGTATATGTACATGTATGTGTATATGTATATGTATATGTATATGTATATGTACATGTATGTGTATATGTATATGTATATGTATATGTATATGTACATGTATGTGTATATGTATATGTATATGTATATGTATATGTACATGTATGTGTATATGTATATGTATATGTATATGTATATGTACATGTATGTGTATATGTATATGTATATGTATATGTATATGTACATGTATGTGTATATGTATATGTATATGTATATGTATATGTACATGTATGTGTATATGTATATGTATATGTATATGTATATGTACATGTATGTGTATATGTATATGTATATGTATATGTATATGTACATGTATGTGTATATGTATATGTATATGTATATGTATATGTACATGTATGTGTATATGTATATGTATATGTATATGTATATGTACATGTATGTGTATATGTATATGTATATGTATATGTATATGTACATGTATGTGTATATGTATATGTATATGTATATGTATATGTACATGTATGTGTATATGTATATGTATATGTATATGTATATGTACATGTATGTGTATATGTATATGTATATGTATATGTATATGTACATGTATGTGTATATGTATATGTATATGTATATGTATATGTACATGTATGTGTATATGTATATGTATATGTATATGTATATGTACATGTATGTGTATATGTATATGTATATGTATATGTATATGTACATGTATGTGTATATGTATATGTATATGTATATGTATATGTACATGTATGTGTATATGTATATGTATATGTATATGTATATGTACATGTATGTGTATATGTATATGTATATGTATATGTATATGTACATGTATGTGTATATGTATATGTATATGTATATGTATATGTACATGTATGTGTATATGTATATGTATATGTATATGTATATGTACATGTATGTGTATATGTATATGTATATGTATATGTATATGTACATGTATGTGTATATGTATATGTATATGTATATGTATATGTACATGTATGTGTATATGTATATGTATATGTATATGTATATGTACATGTATGTGTATATGTATATGTATATGTATATGTATATGTACATGTATGTGTATATGTATATGTATATGTATATGTATATGTACATGTATGTGTATATGTATATGTATATGTATATGTATATGTACATGTATGTGTATATGTATATGTATATGTATATGTATATGTACATGTATGTGTATATGTATATGTATATGTATATGTATATGTACATGTATGTGTATATGTATATGTATATGTATATGTATATGTACATGTATGTGTATATGTATATGTATATGTATATGTATATGTACATGTATGTGTATATGTATATGTATATGTATATGTATATGTACATGTATGTGTATATGTATATGTATATGTATATGTATATGTACATGTATGTGTATATGTATATGTATATGTATATGTATATGTACATGTATGTGTATATGTATATGTATATGTATATGTATATGTACATGTATGTGTATATGTATATGTATATGTATATGTATATGTACATGTATGTGTATATGTATATGTATATGTATATGTATATGTACATGTATGTGTATATGTATATGTATATGTATATGTATATGTACATGTATGTGTATATGTATATGTATATGTATATGTATATGTACATGTATGTGTATATGTATATGTATATGTATATGTATATGTACATGTATGTGTATATGTATATGTATATGTATATGTATATGTACATGTATGTGTATATGTATATGTATATGTATATGTATATGTACATGTATGTGTATATGTATATGTATATGTATATGTATATGTACATGTATGTGTATATGTATATGTATATGTATATGTATATGTACATGTATGTGTATATGTATATGTATATGTATATGTATATGTACATGTATGTGTATATGTATATGTATATGTATATGTATATGTACATGTATGTGTATATGTATATGTATATGTATATGTATATGTACATGTATGTGTATATGTATATGTATATGTATATGTATATGTACATGTATGTGTATATGTATATGTATATGTATATGTATATGTACATGTATGTGTATATGTATATGTATATGTATATGTATATGTACATGTATGTGTATATGTATATGTATATGTATATGTATATGTACATGTATGTGTATATGTATATGTATATGTATATGTATATGTACATGTATGTGTATATGTATATGTATATGTATATGTATATGTACATGTATGTGTATATGTATATGTATATGTATATGTATATGTACATGTATGTGTATATGTATATGTATATGTATATGTATATGTACATGTATGTGTATATGTATATGTATATGTATATGTATATGTACATGTATGTGTATATGTATATGTATATGTATATGTATATGTACATGTATGTGTATATGTATATGTATATGTATATGTATATGTACATGTATGTGTATATGTATATGTATATGTATATGTATATGTACATGTATGTGTATATGTATATGTATATGTATATGTATATGTACATGTATGTGTATATGTATATGTATATGTATATGTATATGTACATGTATGTGTATATGTATATGTATATGTATATGTATATGTACATGTATGTGTATATGTATATGTATATGTATATGTATATGTACATGTATGTGTATATGTATATGTATATGTATATGTATATGTACATGTATGTGTATATGTATATGTATATGTATATGTATATGTACATGTATGTGTATATGTATATGTATATGTATATGTATATGTACATGTATGTGTATATGTATATGTATATGTATATGTATATGTACATGTATGTGTATATGTATATGTATATGTATATGTATATGTACATGTATGTGTATATGTATATGTATATGTATATGTATATGTACATGTATGTGTATATGTATATGTATATGTATATGTATATGTACATGTATGTGTATATGTATATGTATATGTATATGTATATGTACATGTATGTGTATATGTATATGTATATGTATATGTATATGTACATGTATGTGTATATGTATATGTATATGTATATGTATATGTACATGTATGTGTATATGTATATGTATATGTATATGTATATGTACATGTATGTGTATATGTATATGTATATGTATATGTATATGTACATGTATGTGTATATGTATATGTATATGTATATGTATATGTACATGTATGTGTATATGTATATGTATATGTATATGTATATGTACATGTATGTGTATATGTATATGTATATGTATATGTATATGTACATGTATGTGTATATGTATATGTATATGTATATGTATATGTACATGTATGTGTATATGTATATGTATATGTATATGTATATGTACATGTATGTGTATATGTATATGTATATGTATATGTATATGTACATGTATGTGTATATGTATATGTATATGTATATGTATATGTACATGTATGTGTATATGTATATGTATATGTATATGTATATGTACATGTATGTGTATATGTATATGTATATGTATATGTATATGTACATGTATGTGTATATGTATATGTATATGTATATGTATATGTACATGTATGTGTATATGTATATGTATATGTATATGTATATGTACATGTATGTGTATATGTATATGTATATGTATATGTATATGTACATGTATGTGTATATGTATATGTATATGTATATGTATATGTACATGTATGTGTATATGTATATGTATATGTATATGTATATGTAAATGTATATGTATATGTATATGTATATGTATATGTATATGTATATGTATATGTATATGTATATGTATATGTATATGTATATGTATATGTATATGTATATGTATATGTTTATGTATATGTATATGTATATGCTAACCATGCAGGACCATTGAGTGTATGAGGTGGAGGTTCAACATTGCCTTGGTGCTCGTCATCAAGTGAGGTGAGTCAACCATCAGGGTATGAGAGATACATATTGTGATACAAGAATGTTTATGAATCCATTGATGGTGTCATGGCGCTCCAAGCTTGGGCAAGTGCCTTGAGGCATTAAGCTCCACTCGACCAAATCATACTTTTTCGCCATGACGTGCGAGACGACCACCCATCTCATGTATACTGGTACTCTGTCCAAGAAGTTTTGCGCTCGCCTCTTTACCAACCCCGTGCACAACATTTCATGCTGTCTCTAGCGGGTAGGGTGGCTTGCACACGCAATCTCAGTATCATCCACCGCATGTGACACCTCATTGACAATTGGCCACGAAGGCCACTGGCGCAACGTTTGTGTCGGCATCATCCAACCAAAGGTGACGCAACCTTGGTTTCTTGGAAAGGCCCACGTCTACTGGGTGGCAAACCACTGTCAAGCTTTTGACACAACCCGCTCCACCACCAGTTGCACCACCAGCTACACCACCCGCTACACCAACTACCACACCACCACCTGTACCACCACCTGCACCAGCACTTTCACCACCAACTTCACCATCTGCTACACCACCCGCTGCACAACCCTTTGTATCATCCATTGCACCACCCGTTGCACAACCCTTTGTACACCATACTCGTCCAAGAATTGCCACTCATGCATGTGCCCATGGTTGAATGGCTGAGCACAGTCACCAAAACCAGAATTGGACCCGGTCCTTTGCTTTGCGTCCCTCTACGCAGCATCGTTCGCCGGCTCCTTCACCGGGAAACCTCACTCTTGCTGGGAACCAGAATCAGAGACTCCGAGGGTCGTTGCTCCACCACAACATGCTGCTATGCTTTGGGGTCCTGGTCATGATGCTGCACATGGAAGTGTTGGTGTTCCTTCACTACCGGCTGGGATCCAGCCCCCACCGCCGGCACTCCACGCTCTAAACTTTGACATAGGAGCCAAAGAAGACCTCTTCTTGTAGATGAATCAGGATTGGGAGGGAAAAGAATGGGAGAGGGACTAGGACAGGATGCCACAAAGAATCTGGAGCTGCTTTGGATGGAGCCTTACTCAGCAAAGCAGACCGAGGCCACGACATAAACACATTTGTCATATGGCAGTCATCGTGTGCAGATTCCTAGTGCTTCCAAAGGTGATTGGGGTATCTCGTTTGGGGTTCCTATGTTTTCTTACTTTCTTCTGTGTTGTACAATCTATATTGTTAAGTTACACACGCTGCGCCATTGCACGGTGATGTTCCATTTCCCGGCATTGTTTTCCATGCATCACCAATGCTTCTTGCATGCATTACATATGTTGCGTCTGTTTTTACAAGCACTTCAAACAGCTCACCTGATAGTGTAACGGAAAAAAAGGCCTACGATGATAAACTACTGGAAGGGAAAAGGTTTTGGAACATGGCTGCTTGCAAGGCGATGATCAAAGAATGTGTAGTTGCACTTCAATTCGCATTCGCATGTATCCGCAGTTAGCCGGGACGCACTGACGTCCGGTGTGTGAAGGAAATGACCATGGGCTATACCTCAAATATTTGTGGGTCCATAGTTTGAAGCTCAGGGCTATGAAGATCTCCCATACTGTGGAAGAACATTGTTGCACACTCACGATTGGACACAGAAGTCCAGTTGTACCACAAGACGGATCGATCTCAAAACATCCACCTAGATTACTTGAGATCCAACAACTCCTCTTGATGCATTGTGTACCAGCTTCAAGTCAACAGCCAATGTGCAGGTGGCAAAATGCACGCTCATCCTCTAGGATGGCCCAGACTTGTCACGACACAAAAGAGAAACTAAGCCTAGTCTTGAAGGGCGACTCAGAGGAAGTGGGGTTCCGGCCACTTGCCATGGGTTAGGCGCTCCTTTGTCTTTTTTCTCGCCTTCTCTTAGCACGCGACAGGGTTCGAGTGGTGTAGAATGTGAGGCTGCTTCCGTTTGGTGTTGGAGTGTCAGAGGGAGCAGTCATGTTGGTTTAAGGTATGTGGGCTGTGCTTGCTACAACCTTCTCATTTGCTGCTTCATCTCGACATCCACAACGCCTTTGACAAGGTGGAGCGGGATGCAACATATGAGGTTGTTGGAAATTGTGGCTTTAAACACCTGATCCCCTTCTACACGGAGGCCACACAGTTGCTCTTCTTTGGAGGTCGGGCTCTTGTAGTGTTGGAGATTCATAGGGATCTTTGACAAGGGGACCCCATAGACCCGGTGTTGTTTGACATAACTCTCCTACCAGTGTTAGAGGCAGGGAGGCGAGCTTTGCAGCAGACCAACAAAGGAGACAGTGGTTACATAGAAGGGGTTTTCGAGAATGATGCCACAATTGTTGCGTGACCCGAGCCTCTTGGCGTATGCTATGTAGCAATGGTCGTAGCAGCTGGTCATCAGGGTCTTTGCATACAGCCAGCAAACCTTCAGTTGTGGAAGCGCATGAAAGGTGTTGTGTCACCCTCCCTTGTGGGCACTCATCTCACATCTCATGGATTCCTCATTCTGAGTTGCCCAATTTGCACTCTTACATTTCATTCTCGTTGGCTAGCGGATTAGTTTCAAGTGTAGACACGAGTTTTTTTAGAGTTACATCTCTTGCCAGACGTACAGGCGTCCATGGAATTAGTATGCATTTTTGCATTGTTCCTCAAATCCATGGATGGGCTTGTACCCTCCAACCTATTCCTTCTTAGCTATGCTAACTGAGTTACCTTGACGCGGCAGTCTAGTCGGTGGTGTTGGGAATCGTGGGGCTGAGTAAGACAACAGGGCATTTACGTGTGGGTGATTTCTAGGCACTTGCACGCAGATAGCTACAGCTTAGTACTTAGGACGTTGGTTGTGGTCAATTTGGGACCTAGGTTGATAAGATACAAGGCCCGATTACACGGCCTACATTATATGTCCTGTATAATTTGATTCTGATGGGGGTGAAAATCCCATCTTTTATATTCCTTCTTTTGCGCGAGGAGGGGGAGGGGAGGGAGGAGGGAGGGGATGGCCACATTAGAGCCCTGGTCTGTTACCCAAGTGGGAAAAGGTGGGTGTGTCGCGATCATGTCCTTGAGATGAAACTGCTGGTCGTGAACTGCCGCTTGGCTACGTGCGGCAGTTCATGAGGTTGCATCAACGTCCTTGTGTCAACGCGACCATCATTCCATGCCAAGCCACACCCCACCATTGTGTACGATGTCATGCCATGCCATGCCATGGTTTGCTCATCTCCTAGCACTTTGTCAGCATTCTCTAGTGCTTTAGATGTTCTTGCAGCAATCATCACACAAAAATTTCACGTTCTACGTGAAGCATTGTCACTCAATATCAAAAATTGGAAGTAAAAATCAAACACCAAAATTCTGTTGAATGATATGCACCTTGTCCACTGGCTAGCTGGTTTGTTGTACGGACAGACAAGGCATGCACCACTCTATGGAGTACATCCCCTTGGTCTGTTGTGAGACAGGCCAAGAATGCAGTGCCCGTAATGGGTATGGAGATCATCATAGGAAACACACCTTTGTGGCCTTGTTGGAACAAGCACCGGAGCTCATGGGTCGCAGGTTCAATCCTTGCGACGGCCGAACTTTTTTTTGTGGTCCAAAATGGGATGGGAAGCTTCTAGGAAGCTTACTAGAGCTTGCCTTGAGGATGACACTTGGCGGTCTCACGACGTGCTAAGTAGGACTGTACGTTGAGGTTGACTCCTGCGGAGCCACTACGAGCAGAAGCATTAGCAAAGCTCTAAAATTATAAAAGAATGTACCCTGCACGCATCCATGTAGAGTTCTTACTTTTGAGACTCCTCACAGGGTGTCCAACCAAGGATAGACACTGAATACCTTCATACGGAATTCATGAGATTGCAAACTGAACAAACCTAAAATCTGGATCTCTCGTTCAAGGATGATATGCTATCTTGGTTACAATACCAAGAGAGATTGGCGGCATCCCATGTCGCGACCCGTTTTCTAGACCATTGTTGTCCGGTGCATTGACAAAGGGTTATGGGCCCACACTTTTGGGTCTAAGGCATGCTTCCAAGACCAACTCGCGCGTGGTATTACAATGCGCACAGGTAAAACAGGGACACGAAGATTGGACAGCTCCATTTTGCTCCATCGGCTCCATTAGCTTCTTCAAGTAGGGTGCACACACGTGGCGGACTAGGGGACAAGGAATAGCTCCGTCCACGTTGGACAAGACCCGTGACCCCAACGGGATAAAGGTCTACCCCTCTAGAAGGTGGTATGTCCCTGAATCCATTTTCTCATGACGGTACCATCGTCTTAGGCCATCAATGGCAGGAGGGGTATGCGACGAAACCAACTACACCTTTGACAATGGCTGTAGTTAGCAGCCTCATCGACCTCAACGAAGTAAAGTAGCAGTGAAGCAAAGAAGTCAAGCAACCGTAAAAAATGACAGATCTGACTCAATCCTGCATCGAGGCGGGTACGTCAAAAATCACGGGGAAAGGTTTTTGCTTGTGGAAATGGTAGTTTGAGATTTTCATGAACGTGCTTAGCTACCTTGACATCCTTAAAGGGACCGAGACAGAAACCGCCGATGCAACAGTGGCTACGCATGCGGCTGACCTTGCAGCATGGACAACAAAGAACAACATGGCTCTCGCCATACTTGGGATTTCCATCAATGAGAATAAACACTCCCATATCACAAGATGCACGTCGGCCGCCGAGGCCTATACAAAACTCTCACGGGTGCATCAATTGAACGCCCTAGCAAAGCGACTCTTCATCTTCAAAAGGTTGATGTCGATAAGGGTGAGCGAAGGAGAATCAATACCCACATTTTTGTAGTCGTTCGACAGCATGTTGAAATGGGTTTAGGAAATGGAGTGGAAGCTCGACTTCAACATGCATGCCATGATCCTTCTGATGGCGCTATCAGAAAGCTTGGGTCCTTGATCACCGTATTTGGCAAGTGGAAGGAAGCAGATCTGACATATGAGGATGTTGCTGAACACGCCTACAAAGAGTCCATGGGACGTAATGGCTGTGAGACAAAACGTTCAGCCTATGCCTCTTGCTTCCGTGGAAAAGGTTCAAGATCTTGCTCCAGTAAAGGCAACAGCGGAAGCCGTGGCAGTGGAGGAAATGGCAAGTGTGGTGGGAAGAGTTTGAAGAAGCCCGGCAACTGTCACAACTGCGGCAAGGCTGGGCACTGGGCTAGGAACTGCCTTAGTCCCAAGAAAGAAGGCAGGAACAAGGGTAAGAAGGAGAAGAAGGAGCTCACCAACATTATGGCTGAAGGGTTGCCGATGAAGGGGGTAGCTTTCCTTAGGCCCCGGGCATTTGCCCTAGACTTAGGAACCAACGACCACTTCTCAAAAGAGAAGAGTGGATTTGTCTCCATGGCCAAATCTGACATGCACATTAAGTGTGCAAATGACGGCGTTGTCCAAGCCATGGCCAAAGGGGAGAAGGTGATCAAGTTCAACGTGAACGTTGTTGAGAGGGAGGTCAATTTGCAAAAGGTGGTGTACATGCCCTCCATTGTAGCAAACCTGCAGTCGGTCTCACAAATCACCGACAACAACATGACCATGGTGTTTACAAACAAGGAAGCCATGGCCCTCAGAAACAAGGACATCAAGATTGTGTACACCAATGAAGACCTCATGCTTCAAGTTCCAAAAGTCAACTACCTCTATGTGCATCAAACCAAAGTCACCAAGGCGTCGAATAAGGGACTAGCATGTGCCACAAAGACAGTGGCACCAAAGCCAACGAATGCACAACTGACAACCTTTGTGGCCACCACATCAACCAAGGACGATGACATTGAGTTGTGGCACCGGTGATTTTTCCACGTGGCCAACAGCACGTTGCAGAAGATGCAAGAGCAAGAGGTGGTCTATGGAATGGAAGGGTGCAGCATGAAGCATGGAGAAGGGTGTACATTGTGTGAACCATGTCTCCAAGAAAAGGCAAAGAAGAAGCCGTTCAGGAGAGGAGGTCAACGAGCGAAGAATGTCTTGGACCTGATCCACATTGATGTTTGTGGACCCTTTCGCACATCTAATGGAGGAAGCAAGTACCTTCTGACCTTCATTAAAGACCACACCCACAAGTCGTGGATCTACTTCCTCAAAACCAAGGGAGAGGTCAAGGAGAAGCTCTTTGAGTTTTTTTGCCATGGTAGAGCGGCAAGTGTCCAAGAATGTGAAGATGCTCCAAAGTGACTACGGGGGCAAGTACGAGGCATGCAAGCCTTGGCTGAAGCATCAAGGTATCCACCATGAGAAAACCACCCCTTACAACCCCCAAAGCAACGGCCTGGCCAAGAGAATGAACCAGACCCTGTTCGGCATGGTGCAAAGCATGCTCTTTGATGCCAAGCTCCCACCTCACTTTTGGGCTGAAGCAGTAACAACGACCTACTATCTCTTGAATCTCACACCAGCAACTACCTTAAAAAAGCATGGAAAATAGTAGGACAAGTAGCTAAAAACCCCACAGGAAACACGGTCGGGAAAGAAACCCAATGCCTCTCATTTAAAGGTGTTCGTATCAATTGCATGGGTGAAGATATCCTCGAGAGAAGGTGGAGGCAAGCTCGATGCACGTTCCAAGAAGTGCGTAATGTTTATGTGCAACACGTCACACAAAGCCTATTGGCTTTAGGACCAAGCAACAAGCAAGCTTGTGAGGAGCCGCGAAGTCGAGTTCGACAAACGCATCCTTGAAAAGGGAGAGCTGTTGGACCCGATCCTCGCTCCCAAGTGGGAGAGTGGATAGTGTTGCTTGATTCTGGAGACCTATCACCCAAAAACTGGCTTGCTTTGCCAGTAGGTGGTGGGAATGGGAGAGCAGGTACGTAGGATAATGCATCATCTGACATGGACGCGGATACCAAGGCGTCCGAGGCTTCCGAGTCTGACTTGGAGTCCGACTTCTCTTCTGACGACGACAACACACCACCACCTGTGGTAGCACTTGCAACAAAGAAGGAAGTTACACCAGCATCTCGGTGTAGTTTACAACAAAAGAAAGTACCTTTGCGGTATGAGGACGATTGGACCGGCCTTAGCTGGTGGTGCATGGATCAGAGAGAGCCATCCACAGTGGTGGAGGCAATGAACGGCCCGAATGCGGCCAAGAAGAAGGAGGCAGTGGATAGCGAGATTGCGTCCATTGAAAAGAATGGCACGTAGGTGCTGGTGGATAGACCAGACAAGGCCCACATGGTGGGATCCAAGTGGGTCCTCTGAGTGGAGAAGAAGTAAGATGACAGCATTGAAAACTTCAAGGCAAGGATAGTGGCTAAGGGGTTTTCTTAACGCTTGGGCTCTGAGTGCGACAACACATTCACGTCCGTTGTGACCTTCACTCCCTCCTTGCCATTGCAATTACATAGAACCCGGAGATACACCACATGGAAGTCACGAAAACTTTCCTTTACTGTAAGCTTGACGAGGAGGTGCTGATGGAGGTGCCCAAAGGATTCAAAGCTCCCAAGGGCAAGGTGTGCAAGTTGGTGAAAGCGCTCATTGGGCTGAAATATGCTCTAAAGACGTGGTACAAAGAGATGGACGGTTTCATAACCGGTCTCTCCTTTGCGCATCGCCAGTATGACCCGAGCTTGTACGTGCACCATGATGGGAGAGGGTTGATGCTGGTTGCACAATATGTGGATGAGCTGATCATTTGCTCCTCTTTGTTTGAGCTATTGGATGAGGTGAAGTCTTACTTCAGCAAAAGGTTGACATGGATCCTCTCGAGTACTACCTTGAGATTGCCATCCACCACCACCGAGCAGCACACACCATCAAACTCAACCAAACCAAATACAAGGGTGAGGTACTTAAGCGCTACCACATGGAAGACTACAAACCTGTCGGCACCCCAATGACGACCGATACGAAGCTGAAGGCCTCTATGTCACCAAGAAACAAAGCAAAACGAATGTCCCCTACCAGTCTGCCATGGATAGCATCATATACTCCATGGTAGGGACTCGTCCGGACATCTGCGCATCTTGTACTACTTGCAGAAGACACGTCACATGGGCCTCATCCTTGGAGGGAATGAAGGTAAGAACCTCCTCCGCCTGAAGTGCTACAACGACGCTGACTGGGGAGGAAATCTTGATGAATACAAATCCACCTCTAGATACGTGAGCATCGAGAATGGCGTTGCCGTCTCATGGACGAGCAGGAAGCAGGATTGTGTTTTTGTGTCCACAGTTGGGACAAAGCATGTTACTGTGTCTGGGTTGTGCAAGAGACTCAGTGGTTGCGCAGCTTGCTTGGCAAAATGACAGTGCTCCAGAAAGACGCCACGGTCATACGCGTGGCGTCTTTTTGATGTCTGATCTCGTCTTCAGCCATATCGATGGCTGAAGACGATATCATCTCCCGAAAAATGAAGCACATCGTCATACACTACCACTAATCACGTGACCTGGTCATGAAGAACGTGGTGGACTTGTAGCACTGCGGAACCAAGAGCATGCTGAATGCATGACCAAGCCGTTGGCGAACAACTTGCACTATGCAATCATTCGTGGTTTTGGCATGACGAGTGCGGTAGAGGAAGGGTGAGCCACGATGCATTGATGGAGCCCAATGAACAACAGATGGACAGAGGTACAAGGAAGAGATTTGTTGAATGATATGCACCTTGTCCACTGGCTAGCTGCATGGCTGCACGGACAGACAGGGCATGCACTTCTCGATGGAGTACATGTGCTTTGTCTGGTCTGAGATAGGTCAGGAATGCACTTCCCATAATGGGTATGTCCCCTGGATATCATCATAGGAAACACACCTTTCTGGCCAAGTTGGAATAGGCACCGGAGCTCATGGGTCGCAGGTTCAAACCCCACGACGGCAGAAGTTGTTCTTTATGGCCCAAAATGGGGCAGGAGGCTTCTAGGAAGATTACTAGAGCCTGCCTTGAGGATGACACTTGGCGGTCTCAAAACGCGCCAAGTAGGACTACAAGTTGAGGTTGACTCTTACAGGGGCCACTGCAAGCAGAAGCATAAGCAAAGCTCTGCAAGAATAAAAGCCTATACCCTGCATGCATCCATTTATAGTTCTTGCCTTTGAGAATCCCCACAGAATGTCCAACCAAGGGTAGACAGTAAAGACCTTCATGCGGACTTCTTGAGGCTGCAAACTGAACAAACCTAAAGTGTGGATCCCTCGTTTGAGGGTGATATTCTATCTTGGATGCAATACCAAGAGCGGTTGCTGGCCTCCCATGTTGGAACTTGTTTTCTATATCGTTTCTATCCAGCGCATTGACACATTCAATGCCAAACGGTACCATTCAACATAAAAAGGTGATATTCAATGTCAAACATTGGAACTTAACATCAAACATTGGAATTCAACATCACACATTAGCATTAAAAAACAAATATGGAATTCAATGTCAAACACTAGAATGTGATGCCAAATGAGGCAAGACCCAACGATGTAGGACAACTACATCCATGTTTGCAACTTGCAACGATTCACAACAGTCTACCCAACACCCTTTGCCATGTGAGTCAGAGTGTCCTACGCCATGCCTCAACATGCCGTGGCAAAAGAGGATGCCATGTCATGAAAAACAAAAGAAGTTGATATACAAGTGAAGCTCAGCACTTGTCGTGATGGAAATAACCAAGCTGTAAGCATGAAAGTGTAGCATAATAGAGAGAATGGTTTTTAATATTTAACATTCCATAGACGTCTTGTAAAAGGGTCAACGACTTAATACAACGACTGCTTACAGTGAGGGTGCCGTCGGCAGCTCCTGCCATACCTCTTGACACTGGCGCGTCCACTAGATGGATGCTACAGCCTACATCTGCATCCACCATAATGAATTAACATTCATACACATGCACATATGTGAGTGTTCATGAACCATGCATATGTGTACGTGCTAGAATGCATGGATGCAATGCAAGTAGTAGTTCACAAAGAATAAAGGAGAGGTGAGGAAGATTTCAAGAACCTTCACATGATGGTCATCCCTTGAAATGGCATGAATCCAATGCTTTCACAGCAATCCAACACTTTGAGAGCAATGCCACAAACTTGACTGAGTGAGCCACTGAAAAAGAAGATGAGCTACAAAGCACTCACGACGAGGCAACTTCAACCAACACAAAACATTGAATACACAAGAGGCATGCAAAGAATATAGATCAAAACAATTATGCACTGTAAAATTCTTGTAGTGTTACCCCATTAAGTGGTGTTCCTTGCAGGACACGTGGATGCAGCTGACAAGGTGTCATGTCACGTAATGCAACGGGTGGGCATGGCAAAGCATAACCTGGTCGTGCAAGAAACGGTCCCCTGTGAAAGCAAAAGAGTTCTCACACAAAACTTTCAGTGAGAAGTGAGAAGCTACCAGAGCTTATACATATGCTAAGAAACATAGGGTCAGTGAGTGAGGACCAATCCTTTGGTTCATTTACTGAGTGCCGGTCACCACAGATTTTGAGAGCTCACCATTCCCTATCTCATTTGACAGCCTATCTAATACCTCAAATCGCACATACCCCCTACTACATGTTTCCCCATGTTACTTTTCAACCCCAAGCACATATCACCCCCAGTGCATATCATCCATTCTCACATATCCCAACCCATGTTTATCCCCTCTCCCACATCACCAGATGAACTTCATACTTATCCCCTATTATGTATCACCAATTGTTTCATTTTAACCCATGATGCATATCACGGTGAAATATAATATGGAATGATACTAGCAATCCTTGTCGCACATCACTCCTCGTATAAATCACCCCTCGTTGCATGTCACTCCCCGTCGCATACAACTAGAGATGCACAAACAAGTATTTGCCTTGCTACTTGCATGAAGGAGCTTTCCTCCAGCATCGCACTTGCATGCTTGACGAGCACGTGGGTATTTGAGGTGGTAATCGTAGCAGGCAAGAACCACGGAATGTAATTGCAAAAGCAGGGATATTCACTCCGGACGCTTGTCAGAACTGTTGGGGGAGGAGAAGATCATGTGTTGTTAACGTATGTATGTCAGGGGATTTAGCTCTCAGTTTGTCATGTTGGATGCAGAGATTGAGAGAGCGTTCTCAGATTGTATTGTTGGTACAGAACTAAATCGGCAGCAAAATATCATTGATGGAAAAACGGACAAGTCCAGAGAGCAAGTGCGCATTAAAAAAATCTCTCAATGATACTACCACCCAAATGAAAACACCATTGGGTCTGTGTAGGGAGTACAATAAAAATGTACTAGTTCTCTCTCAAGAAGCCCAAAAAAAATACAAGGAACAAGAAAGTTAAGATGTACAAAACCTCATGTAATGCTTTGCTTCCTTGTTCAGGTGGATGGAGGCCTTTCGACGAAGCCATCGCCACTGGCTACAAAGGCAAAATTGCAATGTGACGAACAAAAATGCATGGTACTCGTTTGAAACGAGTATGTGGACTGATGGAGCATTGTCCAAGGATGCATGGATTGTCAATCAACATCAGCGTACCTATTTTTCATGTTTTATTTTTATGGTTTGGAATTTCAAAATTAGAATGTCCACCTCCGCATGCTACGTGTGGGAATGTGTGTTACTCTTGATACGTGGAAAGTTTGTGGATTACCAGAGTGAACAATCTTCAACCTTGTGGTTTACGAGAGGAAGTATTAGTTTGACACTCCTTCTCATGAGGAACTCTTTCATCAGTGTTTAACGCCAATGTGGACTGCGGAGGACATCTAACTTCTGGCAAGGGCATGTAACCCATGCGGTTTGAAGCTGACTTGCTCAAACAATGCCCATGTATGGCTGATCCTGGCATTGTCCCTCCATGCACTTGTCATTATGAGGGTATCATTGACTACAGTGGCCTACCGGTGAAACGGCTAGATTTTGCAGTAATTGATTACCGAGGTCAGTTCTTAGTAACGAATGGAGAAGCCATGTGGGAGGCTCCTAATCATCCATCTCCCATGGATCACCACTCCTCTTTGTTCTACGGAGAGAATGAGAATATAGACAAGCAGAAGAAGCGTCCCTCTAAGGTGTGGACGTACTGCAAAGTCATCAGGGGGACATGAGAAGATAGGGAAGCAAAGTGTCAACTTTGCGACAAAAGACCTGAGATTTGTTCTTACAAGGATGGCAACAATTTCAACATGTACAAGCACCCGCGCAAGTCCCCAAAGCAAGAGTAATTGGTGGTAAGAGAATAAGACGCACAAAACTAGCTGCATCACTTCACTGTGTTGAGCGTCTTTGTCGTAGTGGAGACTATCACTACAGCTGCCGGAACTGACAATAATGCCATCGCACAATGTGTGACAGGAGTTGAACATGTTTTCAACAAGCGGCATTCTTTGTAGTGCAAGTTGAAGCACGTTTTTTCTGGGAATGTGTCATTCTTGTCCATGGATTTGGACTCAATGGAGGTTTCCTTCTTCCGCCGTAACCTGAGAGAAAAATGGCCACGCTGCATGGCCATTAGCCGACAGAATACACGGGTGCCCTGAAGTTTGCTGCCTGCATCCGCAAGCAGCTAGACTATGTGGACTTGGCCATTTTTTTTGCCACTGTCGGTTGGAAGACCGATCCAAACATTAGGTGTGTGGATGTAAGTGCTCACTGGGTGAGTAAAAACAGGCTCATGAACTACTCCCTCTAGTTTCTGGCTACCCTACTGATCTTTAATTTTGATCATTACAAAAACGCAAACTAAGTGATCCTTAAATTCGTCTAAGATTTTCACTAAAGAGGTTGTTTGGGTGGCAATCAAACTTTTGTTCCATGAAAATACCTACCCTGTAAATCAGACATTGAATAGGTTCATCCCTGCCAGTAGCAGCGATCGGTATCGCCAGACTGGCGCAATGACCAGCCTGACGCATCAGATCAAGCACAGATGTGTTTGATCTGACGTGTCAGGCTGGTCTGACAGCGCTAAGACTGCCAGTCAGCGACATAGACCTGTCGTGCCAGCCAGACATGCACATAGACTAGGAAATATCAGTGTTAAGATTCAACAATGAACAACACAAGTGTGAACACCCGAGGCTCTCCGTAATTGTTTTTTTTGTAATCAGAAAATGGAAACAATTACGGTGGACCCGAAAAGTTTTTTCTTTGAAAATATTTATAGTGGAAAGTAAAGATCAGTAGGGTATCCCTATGGGTTTCACATTGGAGGTTCAATTCAATGCTCTCTCGAGTACCCTCGAGGATTGAGGTCATGGGATCAAGTCTCTGCCTAAAAATCAACTACAGAAACACAAATGTTTCCATGATAAAAAATGAAATGATCCCGATGCAACCAACCTTGGCAATGGTCGGCATCCGGTGTCGAAGGCATGTAATGAATGTTCCGGTCCACAATCTCATTAACTTGCCAGAGCTGGTGGAGATTGTGTCAAAGTGTTGGGCCATTATTGCATTTAGCATATGAAGCACACCCTAGGAGCAGATACTCATTTCCTAGGTCATGGTCGCGGGATTGAACTATGAATTTTTGCACCTAGACATAGAAACACGGTGGAATTCCACCCTGGATATGTGTGCAAGGGTGTTCAGGGTGAGGGATCTCTGTAAGTTTTACACGGACATCGTCAATGATAATAAGTGCCTACACTCTCGCTTGTCATCCCATTCTACGACAACATATTAGAAGAGTTGTAGAAGCCACTCGTGAAGGCCATCCCAACCGATAGGAAGAGGAAGCAATGTATCAAGGCAGTCAAGCTGACCAACAAGGAGCTCATGCTTGAAGGTATGAAATTTAGCATCACCATCGTCAAGGAGAATCTTGAGAAATACACACAATTATACACTAAAAGTGTTTTCTTATAACCACAGTTGCAAGTAGGTGACATTTTGTTCTGCGTGAAAACAGAGGAAATCATGGACGTGCCATCATAGTCAAAGATGCAAGTTCATGGCTTCGAGCTTTTGAAGCCATATCATGAGAAGGTGGAGGCAAAGCACAAGGCGTCGACACCACAACATCCTTGGCCCCTGCTGCAACCGACACAAGTGGAATCCTCGTAAGTTACTGCCAAGTATTGAACAATGGATGTGCATATTGTTTTCTAGAATCACACTGTTTTTTTACAACATGTTGTTTTTTAACATGCTGAATATTATTTTCTCAATACACATTGTTTTCTGAATACACAATTTGCCTGGATGTATCTAGTATTCTAAATACCCAGTTTTTCATCTCCAACACTCTTTACATTCACAACTAAAACTGGTAGGAACAGTTGATTTTTATGGTGAACTGATAACAAGGATCATCATTGTAAGGAAAATTCATGGCATTTGATTCTTATGTAGAACCATCCAGCGGGTGTTGCATTTTCTATTGTTTCAAAGTTATTCTTAACATGGTTGGGTCCCTTTTCCACAGTCACTATTTTGACTGTACCCTTGAAATGCAATGTATGTAATCTGCAATGTGCCTTTTCATTTCCTCATTGTCGGTGCCTGATGGAAATGTAGTTTTTTACATGCGTGATTGACATGGCCTGCTGAAATGATTGTGGAATGTGTACATGTATGAGTTATAGGAGGGAGCATAGCACAGACTGAGGCCACGTCCTTGAACAAGGGACACTAAGCTGATTGGGGCTGTGCTTGTTGACCCCAATTTGGACATGTTTGACGCGTCTCGCATCATGCAAGTTGAGCAGGAAAAAGGGGACAACCTACAGGTGGAGGTGGCCAAGTGGACTGGGTTGGAGAGTAAGCAGCAGGTGAAGAAGGTCCTCAAGCAATATAGGAAGATGAAGAAGTTTTTTCCTATGCTCCACCTCACGGCTATAGACAACATTAGGGTGCCATTGACATCGTCCATATTGGAGCACCTTTTCATGATGAGCCACAACATTGTCACAGATTCCTAGTAGTACCTCACCCACCTCGCCATTGGAAATCTTCTCACAACGCATCAATGAGTTGGATCAATGATTCAAAATATCATGACTTCCCAATCAGCACACATAGTGTGGTCATGCCAAAGCTCCACACAAAGGAGTAACATATGAACGACCTACACAAGAAAACAATGTTAGAGGGGCTGGTCAGAAAGGTAGCTTAGATGTGACAGGGCTTTGATATTTTATAGTCGATCAATGATGAGGAGATGGAAAATGTAATGGGATGTAAGGAGGTGGTGGAGGAAGACCACAAAACGTAGATTTGCTAGCATGTTGGTTTTGTGAATTGTGCACCATTTCATCTCATTTTCCAATGGAATTGGATAATTTGCCTCTAATTTTTAAATTCATGTCTTCTGATATGTTGCTTCAATTAATCTAATCATATTCTATATGTAATGACCCTATCTTGATGCATTGTCAATGTGGGTTTGAAAAGAAACGCCTAACTTCACATTGTTTCATAATTCATGTCATTCTGCTACCTCAGTTATAACAGACCAACAAAACATGATAGCCTCAGGCAATGTATCTATATGTCAAGAAAACACAACAAGATAAAAGAGAATTCAAAAAATTTTCATGACATGATTACTGTTGCTTGATGTTGTATATAGCGTGGCCAATCCATTAGTGTCATGAGTTATGACGCTCATGTAGAGGCATGGATAGAGAATGGGCTATTGTTTGTGAAATACCACATTAAAATATTTTGCATTTTCGAGGTTGCACGTAGTGTGGCCAATACATAGGTTTCATGAGTTATGATACTCATGTAGAGACGTGGATAGAGTATGGGCTGTTGTCAATGAAAACCATAGGACCATGTTTTGCATGTTGTCAGCTTGCCTCAAAGATTGGCGTGTCCCCTAGAACCATGAAGAATTTCAACACCCAAAGGAATTGCAATTCCTCGAGGAACCGCAATTTCGGTTCTTAGCCTAGGCACCACCTCACGATCTTGATTCTACTCCAACAAAAACAATCCAAAATCAGTGTGCACCGTACGTGATGTAGGATGGATTTTCATGCCATCAAGCATCACAAAAAAAAGAGGCATGATTGAGTTTAATCTTTATCAAAGTAAATGAACCTTTTCTTTCCATATCCCCTTGTGTGCTTGAGGTTGTTCGAAGTTTGCAAGCGACCTAGTCATCTACATGCATATGTATGATTCATGAAGACAACACATGTAATAAGAAATGTTGCATTACCTGTATGTCTTTCATGTGGGATGCATTGATACATGGATCAGACGTGGTTGCTTTTAGTTTTGTTTTGATTCCTTGTCCCCGAAAGTGTATTCATTAAGGGAAAAAACTATTCTTTGCATTTTTCTATGAGTGTGTGGTCCTTCTTGCCCATCAATGTGATCCACATTTTAAATAACGGGTCATGTTTATACAAAAGAAAATGGCATGTAACATGAGTTTAAGAGAGGGATGAACTAGGAAAGGCATCCATTATGCAATAGTGTTTTTCAAAAGAATCGCACACCCTCTTTGTGGATTAACAGCAACATAATCCTCTTATTCAATTTTGATAACTTTGATGTGGATTGTATTGACTTGATGTTGAATGCGTCTGCAATTGCCGCATTGACATTAGCACTTTTGTTTAACAATCACAATTCCCTCTCTCTTGGTTTTTTTTTATATTCAAGAGGGGGTTGTGTACGCTTTTCGTGAAGGGTCCGAGACACCATTTTTTGGACATCACTACCAGAGGACCAAGTAGGTATTTCCCCAAAACCATAAGACCTAAATCCCGAGTGTACTTTGGATTAGCGTTTGAATGAGGCTTGCACAAAATCCAAGGATTCTTCCTAAAACGGATAAAAGGAAGACTGTAAAGAGCGATTACTTGCTTGAGAGAGAGATCAACAGATGACCTCCTTTCTTTGTGTGCAAACCCCTTTTATGTGGTTTGAATTCGTGTTTTATGCGGTTTCAGTTTGTGCAATACAAAGATAACCTTGAGGCATGATTGGGGGTTTTAGAAGCGCAACTGGCCACTCTACTTGGCATGAATGGGTCCTTGGCCTTTGCACGATTGGTCATGTTGGGTTGAGAGTTGAAGACCCTTTGTCATGGTGATTTTGGCCTAGTGGGCCAAGATTCCCATCTAGTTCATTAGATTATGCGTGTAGAAGAATAATCAAAGGGAGAGGTTAGATATTTACCCCCATGTTTGTAATGAAGTGAGGATTTCCCATTGTATAGATTGCTAGCAAAACATTGCAAATACGCCTCTTACCACAATTTTAAGGACAAGTCTACATTGAAACAATGTCACATGCACGCCTCCTCGGAGTGTTGATGTCACCATCACCAATGAAGACTAGGCCCTCTTTTGGGGGATTTGTGATTTTTTGCAAAAATCGGGTCATGTGGAGTTTGAATGGGGGAATGCATGGGGAGTTTCAAACTCCTCGTGCAATGAAAGGGAACATATTACATCTTGCTCTAGTAGGGGTTTTGCATTTTGCAAAATATAAACAAGGATACAGTTGATTGAGTATCAAAAGCATGCATTTTCTCTTAATTGCGATTCATGTGATTCATGTGGGCGCAATGAACTCACAAGGAGCAACATCGACTCATAAATAGAATCACCATTTGCTTTTAGTTTTTTAAACAGGGGGCTTCTTATTCATTTTCTTTCCAATGTGGGGGCAGATAACCAATCTGGACATAAAGAAAAATGGAACGTTACGTGACTATGATACTCATGAGGGAGCGATGCCTTCATGGGGAGCAACATCAACCCACCATTCCAATCTTACCTTTATTATCACTTTTTCAAGGGATACGATTCATTAATTCTACAACCCATTGGACCTAAAAGAGATTTACTACGTAATCCAAATGGGAATTTGTGTGCCATCATACCTTGCCTTTGGCATTACACAATCTACCACTGAAGTATTGAGTTCCACTTCACGATATTGACAGGTTCTTTACATCAATACCATGTTGCCCTTCAAATGTTTTAAGGGAAAATGATTTTTAGCAATCCCCACAACCCCATAATGAGGGGTTGTGAGTTTTATTAATGTCCAAGTACCTCCCCACATCCTTAGGGCCTAGGGGTCTATACGCAAACAAGGGCAAAATGTTTTCTTCCTAAACGATTGGAAAGTGCTAGAACCATGCTTTGTTGAAGTCGAAAAGTGATCGGATATCTGGTGGAAACACTATGAGTCAACGACGAATGACTTGTTTGGTTGAGTTAGCTATGATGACGAGAAAAATTACCGATACATGGTGTTGGGATTGCATGTGTTTAGCAAGACTAGGTTCCTTGCTTGTACATGATCTTCTCTCGTGCAGCAAGCTAGTAGAAAGATTACTAGATGAACTATGGAAACTGAATGTGACTGCGGAAGAAATCTTGGTTGATGCCAAAGTACAATTATGGTGCATGTAAAGTAGAGCCTAACAAAGGCTACATATGAGCTCCACCACTGCTCCTGGCCCACGCAAGGGGCAACGTCTTTCTAGGCCGTTAAGGCCTTCAATGAAAGAGGTCTTGGTCCAACACTGTCTTCCAGGTAGACTGGCCTCCAGGTTGTCAAGGCTTCCTCCTTTTCAGGCTAGAAGAGCTCTGCCAGGCTTACTGGGGTGTCCAGGGCAGACTCCAACAGAACCTTGGTCTGGGGCGCTTCCAGATGTTAACTGTTGCAAGGTTTTGACATGAAAGATGAGTCCTGCTGACATACTTAGATGTGCCAGGGCCGCCCCCTTTTATAGTTGCGGGCTTGGCAAGTTGACTTCCTTGCTTATTTGAGAGAAGCTTCCTCAAATGCATGGTAAAGCTTCACTATAATCGCAGTTCTTAAGTCCTAGAGCTTCTCACGGATCTACGAGAGCCGTAGATCTCCTTAGCCGTAACACTTGCATCCTAGCCCTTCTCACATATCAGCGAGAGCCGCACATCTCTGTAGTCGTAATCCTCGTATTCTAGCTTGCCACACAGCCTCTCAAGGTGGCAAGAAGAGAAGCACGTTGAGTCGTGGCCACGGGCTGCTTGTGTAGACAGTCCCCACCAGGAGCTCTCACAGTGCCTCATGCCATAACCCCAGCGAGGTCTGATTCTACCTGACTGCAACGCTTTGCTGTGCTGCATAGCTGCTGGTCCCTGCCTCCAGGATGCATGTGCAATAGCTTGCGCATGCGACACACTAGAGGCATGCATAGAAGCCTGCGCATACCGCACACTATTTTACAATGGAAGCCCTTTAGGCCTGGTTCCAAGAATTGGACTGGCCTGTACACTGAAGAATTGTCCACGGCTCTGCTCCCAGAACCCACCAAGAAAATTCTCACTCCGCGTATCCTGATTCGATTACAATACCGACTGCTCCATATCAGAGCACGAAACCAACGCAGTCATCGCACCCACTAACACTCCCCCTCGATGGGTACGTTGGTGAAGAGCTCATATCAAACAGGAGTGTTGCTGAAAAATTCTCCAAGAGACTCCCAAAAACTCTCGCCGAGGAACTTGAGTCGAGACTCTTCTTAGGTGATGTGTTGATCGAGAAAACTCTCGATGTCTACTGCCATGTCGAAGAAAAAACTATTTCCCTCGATATCGAGTTCTTTGGTGTTTCGGGATTGTGAAGGGCCTCTTTCCGGTTTGTCCCACTTGACTCCAGTAAATCCAGAAAATTGGAGATAGTTGGGTCAAGCTCAGGCCACTCCAGAAGTTCGACGTTGCTTCCTCCGAGAGAAACCCTTCTAGTGACTAGCTTGGCTGACGGCTTGCATGTCCAGAAAGCCCCTCCTGGGCCCTCCTCTCCAGACTCTGCTCCTGGAGGCTTGTGGACACCTACTTGGAGTCCAGAAAAATCTTTTATGGCCTCACCATCATTTCTTGGGTCGCTGGAGCTCTCTAAACAGCAACCTGCGGGCTTGGGAGGCTCACTGCGCTGTTTTCAGGCACGCACAGCCGCTTTGTAGGATTAACAACTGTTGCCTTGTTAGCTGTCACCAGCTTGACTTGTTTTTGTCCTCCAAGTCCGTGCGTTTGTGTCTGAGGGAGGTGTTTCTTGCTAAGATTTTCCGGAAGCGCGGTTTTTGTTGAGGCAGTCGATCATAGTTTTCTCCTCGGTGAGACCTCACACACCTGCTTGCATCCACAAAGAGGCACCGTGTAGATATCACAAATCTGTTTGTTAATGTTTGCTGCCGCGCATGCAAGGAGGCACTTCGCGTAGGTCGAAATGGACGCCGTAACATCGTCGCCATCCGTTACTTGCATCGCTTGATCCTGTGCTCCGATTTATTTGTTGTGTCAAGCGAGGATTGTTGGTACCGGCTAGGATTGCCAGCCATGGCGAGCAAAGGAGCAAGGGCAACCAGGACCTCGCCATGTCCGGCAAGATCCCTCGCTTCCTCTGCGCAGGCTGCCAAGACTGCAAACGAGCTTTCTGTGCTCGTTACTTGCACAACACCCCCCTTTGCCGCGCCAACTGCTGTGCTTGTAGTCCCTTGCTTCACTGCGACTGCGTTTCGCGACCGTAGTTTTGCGGTCGCTTTTCGCTTCATCGCTAGCAAGCGAGCTCGTCAGCAAGTAGTTGCATCATCGCGTTGTCCTTTTTCTTTGTTTTTGCAAAATTGACCCGCAGAATTGTGCGAGTACATCATGAGCTCCTCAAGAAACTCAGTCACGTTTGGGTCCATGTTTTGAGCGAACCTATTCCAGTCCTACGACTGCTGAAAGCGAGGCTGCTGCTTGGCATCTCCTGAAAAATTATCCTTTAACTGCACAGATTTCTCAATGCTCCCCCTCTCTGCTGCAGTGGTAAAATTTTCACCCACTTGCACCATAAGATAGGTGATAGTTGTTGATACGCTGAACGAGGTGCCGAGAGCGTCGTCCAATCTTCGACTTCCACGTACCGTTTTTGTCACCATTCTTCAAGGCGTATTGCGAGAACGCAGTTGTGGTAAGTCCACATTACTATGAGCACCTGTACAAAATTTCTTTGGGGAGATTCTTTGTCAAGAAGTATGTAGCTTGCCTCATCCCCGGCACGTGCACGAGATGAATCGTGCCATCTTGTACTTCTGAGCGGATCCAATGCCTGCATATGTCGATGTGCTTGGTTCGACAATTAAAGCTTTGGCGAGTTTACGAGGTTGATTGTAGATTTGTTGTCCACAAAAACATTCTTCGGCTTCTATTGTGGAAAGGCGATGTCATCGAGGAGGTTGCGCAGGTACGTGACCTCCCATGCAGCCAATGTAGTAGCCACATACTCAACTTCTGCAGAGCTGAGTGTGATCAGATTTTGTCTCTTGCTTGTCCACGATACGGCTCCACTGCCGAGCAGGCACACAAATCTTGTCATGCTGCATTGGTCCTCCTCGGTTCCACCAAAGTCTGCGTCTACATAACACTGCATCTCCAGACCACTTGCAATGCCAAAACTCAGACTGGCATCACTTCTAGTTTTGAGGTATCCAAGGGCTCGATCAAGCTCCTTGCATGCTGCCTCTGAGAAAGTCTCGTTACCGCGTGCGAGGTTGCTCACTGCAATTTGTAGATCCGGCCGTGTACAACTCGTAGCATGCATCAGTGAGCTGACTCTGCTATAATGTTTTGTCTTGTTCCTCCCCCTTGGTTGTTGATGCTTCAGCTACTGCTGAGTGAGAGGAGTTGGCACTTGTCAATCAGGTACACCAAAATGCTCATAGACCTTTGTGGAATAGGTCTGATGGCTCAATTCAGGCATCCAAGCTGTGCGATCACGCTTGATGTTCATGCCAAGGTAGAACTCGAAGCTTGGCATGAGCGTCACGTTGACATCCTTTGCCATGGCCGTTTCCGTGGCTTTGATGAAAGTGGCTGATGGGCCGACGATAAAGATGTCATCGACATAGACCTGAACGTAACATTCGGGTTTCTATTCTGCTGATGGCCTGTGGAGAAAAAGACAATTGTCGTAGTCTGATGGATGGAAGTCGAGTGTCTCGAAAAATCCTTGGAGCTTGCGATATCATAGAAGTGGACTTTGTTTGAGGCCGTACAAACTCTTGACTAGTTTGCATACTTGTCTACTACCATCATCATAACCCTCTGGTTGCTTCATGAACATAGTCGTGTCCATATCCCCTTGTAGAAAAGCATTCTTTACGTCAAGCTACTGCACTTCATTGTCCAACAGTGTTGCAATAGCCAGCATGATGTGGGTTGTGGTGTAGCGGCTCACGAGGGCGTTAGTCTAAAAAAACCTTTTCCCTGCACTTGTGAAAACCCCTTTGTCACTAGTTTTAAGCTTGTCGATATTGCCATCAGCTTTTGTCTTGATGCGGAAGACCCACTTGACTCCAACAGGTCGTGAGCCTTAGGGTAGTACCACGAGCTCCCATGCGCATTTCTCCATGAGGCTCCCATACTCCGCATCCAATACTGCTTTCCACTCAGTTGCATGCTCTCAATTGAGAGCTTCCTTTAAAGTCATTTGCTCTGGTGGCAGTTCTTTGGTCGATGTCAAGAGGGCAGTGAGGTGGCTAGTTGTAAGGTTAGCGAGAACTTCTATGTCCTCTTTGTACACCGAACATGCTGTTATGGCCATGATGTGTTCTTCCTCCTCCTCCTCTGCTCTGCTACTCCAACTGCTACTGTAAGAGGCGCGTAAAATGCCTGTCGTGGACTCTGCTTGGAGGATGATTCTGCCGCGTCGCCTTCGGACCATCCATCAAAAGCACCACCTTGGGTTCGCCATTACGTACATCGACCGGCTTGTGATATCGGGGTACGCATACCAGATGGTCTCCATGGAGGGGCACACGCGTGCCTAGTACCTCCTCATGCGCCTCATCCAGATCTGCAAGGGTGAGTAGATATGGATTTGAATACTCTTCTTTTAGTGACTCATTGTAGGAGTCCTACAAGGTCTTGAGGAAATCTGGAGCTGTCTTCTGCTTTTCCTCCCATGCTTGGCACGTTAGGTTCTCAAAAGAGATCGCATTGCGGTAGACGAGTCTCTGTGAGTCCAATTCGTAGAAATCCCAGCCCTTCATGTTAGGGCTTTGTCCAAGAAAAACTCCCTACGATGCCTTGTCTACCAACTTCTTGCGACGCTCCTTTGGCTTATGGAAAAGTGCCATGCAACCAAAGGTTCTACGCATGGTGACGTCAGGCTTGTCACCATGCCATGCTTGAAATGGCGTCATGTCAGGCAGCGCCACATGTGGTACGCGATTGTGCACCCAAACTGCTTGCCTTAGCGCATAAGGCCACCGGTTGCTGTTGAGCTGAGCATCAAGAAGCATAATCCCCATGTCCTATAGAAGGGACATGAATTCCCTGCTCGTGTACCCTCCGGCGTTGTTTGAACGTAGGACTTGTAACTTCGCATTACTTTGCCTCTCTGCCATAGCCAGCCACTTGAAGACATAGGTGGGAGCTTCATCCCGAGTGCATAAGAGATAGCTCTACACAAAACGTGTTACATTGTTGTTAAAAAGAAAAAAGTATCGGTGTCCTCCACAGATGGTGGCAGTTGGTAGTGGTCCACATATGTCTTTGTGAACTAGCTTCAACTTCTGGCTGACATCACACTTTCTGGCAGGAGGGAACATCTGTTGTAGAAGCTTTGCACGTACGCAATCCTCGCATGGCTGCGTTGTCTTCTTGTTCCCATTATCCTTGATGTCAAGGCCGTTGACTTGCTCCTTCTTGTGCATTGATTGCACAAGCTGATTGCTTACATGGCCCAATCGTTTGTGCCACATAACGAGATCTGCACCAGAGCCTTGGTAGAGACTTGCTGCTGCAAATGGTGATTGGAGTTGGCCAGACGCTGGACCTTGGAAGTCCATCCCGATCATGCCGTGTCGAAGGAGGCGACCTTCCGCAAAGGTCTTTCCTTCATGAATCTTCGAGGCAACGTGCCCTCCGTTGCTGATGACATGTGCACCTCTATTCATCAGCTGCCCTAGTGAGAGGAGGTTGACAGCAATGTCAGGTATGTAGAGTACGTCTCCAAACTTGACTTGGGCACCTTGGTATCCTGTCACTGTCATTTTCCCCTTTTGTAGCAATGGAACTTGCTTCTTGTTGGCGACTGCGACGAAGCCCTTGGAGTAGGGTGGGAGTTCGTGGAGGCAGGCCTTGTTGAAAGTGTTGTGGGAAGTGCACCCACTATCCAAGTACCACACAAATGTTGAGCGAACCAGCTCATTGCTTTCCATGCTTGATAGCTGAAACATGGACCTCGTATAGTCATACTGCTTGGTAGTGCCTCCCTTCTTTGTCTGCTTCTCGGGGCCCTTCTTTTGCTTCTTGGCATGCTTCACTTTTGTCACTCTTCTTCTCCCCCTTTGCTCCCCATTTTCTGGCTTGCTTTGTCCGTCTTGCTTGCTCCTCATCCCATAGTCGCTTCCTGTAATACTTCTTCACGTGCCTAGGTCTGCCACACCAATGGTACTCATATGCTGGGCGTGATCTTGGCCGCTAGTCACACAAGCTTTGATAGCTTGCGTTTGGCTTGGATTGGGCAGAAGAATGGCCCAAGGCCGCCTTCATCAGGGCTTGGCTGTTCCGCGATGGTTTAGTGGAGGTGACCGCAACGCTAACACCTTGGTACGTTGTGTTCGTGAGAATGTATTCTTTTTCTTTTGCCAGCTGGCGGTCACGTTGCTCAGTGAGAAGCATCTTGCATATGTATGGTTCAGTAAGTTTGCTCTCATTCTTGAACTGAAGCACCTTCCGTAGGTCATCCCAATCACCAGTCAGACCGTTGAGGAGGAACGTCACAAAGATGGGTTCGGATACTAGCGCATCTATCAGTACAAGTCGGTCACGTAGTGACTTTGCTTTGTTGATGAACGCCTCAATGCATTCAAAGATGTTGAGGCTCATGTGGGAGATTTCTGTTAAGAGGTGGGATTTGAAGGTAGAGTCGCCTGACATGTAGGTCCTGACAAGGTGGGACCATACTTGCTTTCCAAACTCTGCCATGTCCTCGTACATTCAAATTGCTTGTTGGATGAGATTGATCAACTGGTTTTCCAGCATCACATATGTAGCTTGGTTAAAGTACTTGTACTGAGACACCACTTATGGTGGTGATCCCAAGGGTGGAGGTGCATAGTACCCAGTATAGAACTTCCAAATCACATGAAATTGGGCCACATGTTTGAATTTGTGTGCCCAATGAGGGAGGTTCTCTCGGTCAAATTGGTTAATCTTGATCTTATGCAGTTGCAAGGCAGCTGTTGTAGGGGGCACGACATCCTCAATTCCTTAGTATGCTTTGCCATGTGGAGGCACCTAGGGGCCTTACGCATGGAACTGTTGCTGCATTGCTGGATGAGGTTGGAATGGTGGCACTGTTGGCGCTAGAGCGGGTTGTGCCATGTATGCCTATGGTAGAAGTGCTTGTCGTGCTGGTTGAAACTGTGCCATGAGTGGCACCGCGGGGGCAGCTTGAGGCTGTTGAGCTACAAAATTTTGTGACATGATTCCTTGGATAGGTTGCACCGGTGGAGGCATGGCTGGTTGCACAACTGGGGGAGGACTTGCTTGAGGCACATGTGTGGATGATGCTTGAGATGCTTGTTGCCATTGCATCTGTTGTTGCTGCTGCTGTTTCTACTGATGTTGTTGCTACTGAAGCTGCTATTGCTGAATATTTCATTGTTATTGTTGAAACCACGCTAGTTGCTATTGAAGTTGTGTAATCTGGGCGGCCTGAGCCGCATGTGACTGTTGGAGCTTCTGCGTCTGAGATGCTTGAGCGGCATGCATAAGCTACTCTTGTTGACAGAGGAGCTCTTGAGCTCCCATATACGAAGAGCTGCGGGTTCTTGTTGTGCCATGTGTTGCACCTCATATGTTAAGCATTTCGCTTCTGTTGCTTGGCGTTGTGCGTGGTCTACGTCATGGCGTCCTTGATCCTGACCCATACGTAGACCATGCAAAACAGAGTTCTCATCAAGAGCGGGAGAACCCGCCCTCTGATCCTCCGCCTCCATGGTGCTCATGGTCTCTTGATGCTTATGTCTTGTGCAAGCCAAACTTTGCGAAGGGCCGGTCGCGCTGCGTGCTTAGGAGAAGGTGCACTCCGCTCCTCTTGGAGCTTGTAGAGGGATGGTGAAGAACTGCTTCACCAATACGCTCTTCTGCTGCTGCCGCTAGACTAGTTGAACACAGTGCCTAGTGCTCTGATACCATGTTGGGATTTGCAGGAGTGTAGCAAGAACTAGGTTCCATGCTTGTACTTGATCTTTTCTCGTTTAGCTAGCTAACAGACAGATCAGCAGATGAACTTTAGAAATTGAATGTGATAGTGGAACAAATCTTGATTGATTCCAAAGTACAAGTATGGTACATGAAAAGTAGAGCCTAACAAAGGCTACACATGAGCTCCACCACTGCTCCTGGCCCACACAAGGGGCAACGCCTTGCTAGGCCGTTAAGGCCGTCGATGCACAAGGTCTTTGTTTAGCATCGTCTTCTAGGTGGACTGGCCTCCAGGTAGTGAGGGCTTCCTCCTTCTCAGGCTGGCAGAGGGCAAACTCTAGCAAAACCTTGGTCTGAGGCGCTTCCACATGCTAAGTGTTGCGAGGTTGTGACATGAAAGATGAGTCATGCTCAGATACTGAGATGTGCTAGGGCCACCGCCTTTTACACTTGCAGCCTTGGCAAGCTGACTGCCTTGTTTTTTTAAAAAGCTTCCTTAGATGCATGATGAAGTTTCACCGTTACCGTAGTTCTTGAATACTGGAGCTTCTCACGGATCTATGAGAACCATAGATCTTCGTAAGCATAATACTCGCATCCTAACCCTTCTCACAGATTCTAAAGAGCCGTAGATCTCCGTAGTCGTTATCCTCGCATTCTAGTTTGCCACATAGCCTGTCTAGGTGGCGAGCAGAGAAGCACGTTGAGTAGTGGCCTTGGGCTGCTTGTGAAGACGGTCCCCACCAAGAGCTCTCACACCGCCTCATGCCATAACCCCAGTCCGGTCTGATTCTACTTGGCCGTAATGCTTTGTCATGCTGCACATTTGTTGGTCCCTGCCTTCGAGGATGCATGTGCAATAGCTTGCGCATGCGGCACACACACTAGAGGCATGCGTAGATGCCTACGCATGCCGCACACTATTTTACAATCCAAGCGCTTTAGGCCTGGTTGCGAGAATTGGATTGGCCTGTACAGTGAAGAATTGTCCAAGGTTTCGCTCTTGGAAGCCATGGAGAAAATTCTCACTCCGAGCATCTTTAATCGATTGCAAAACCAACTGTGCCGTATCAGAGCACGAGACCAACGCATTCATCGCACCCACTAACTCATGGGACATACTCCACTAATGGCCCCTCTCACACTAAAGAAAGATATTTCACGATGATAATTGGCAATAGATCTAGTTTATGGACTTGGTCCACTCGTTTATCAGAAAATGTGTGAAACTTTCATGATTGTTTCACTAAATGGCGCACACATTTTCGTGTCTAAGTTCAGTTAGCACCGATGTGACAGAATTTGTCCACAAGTAGCATGAGGAATAAATCTTTGGTTAGTTCCTAATCGTGAAACTAGAGTGGTGTCATGCTTGGGATGACATGGCTTGGGTTCACAATGTCATAATTTGTGTAAAGAAAGTTTTAAACTTTTGACAACTATTTGGAAGAAAATCAGTAAATCTAGACATTTACGTGCCCGAGGGGAGTTGAAGCAAGTTACCACACCCTTAGGGTTGGAGCAAGTTTCTAGCAAGTCATTGAAGGTGCCATAAAAATTGTGTGTTCTTTGTAGCTTGTGGAATCAATAGAATGGCTTAACACTAAAATCATCACACGGGTGAAGAGCTTCGATTTTCTTGACAGTGTCATCCAGCCAAAGAAAATTGCGAGGGGATCTAGTGTGAGAGTGTATGCTCAACCACGTTCCTTAAATTGTCATTTTTTAGAGAGGGAACACAAAATCTGGCTTACAGTTGTTGGTGTAGTGTGAGGCCCCTCTCACACCAAACATGACTCACTACCACAGTGAGTTGAGTTCGTGTGGTTGATAAACTCATTTATCTTAAATTGCATAAAACATGCTTGTTTTTTTCTTAACCTCATGTAGTCCACTTCACTACATCGAGGTTGATTTAGTGCCGTTTTGCAAGAATCCGTTTGCAAGTAACATACATATTTTGAACTTAGTCGTTTCGTACTCCTGAAACTTGAGTGACGTTGTGCATGTAATGACGTGGCTCATTTCCATAATGTCATACTCGAGGTGAAGATAAGTTAAGAAAACCTGTGGCGTTTTGGGTGGCAAATTTTGGTCTAGAATACATATGTGCAAGGGTAGTTTCCAGGAGTTGTACCACCTCTAAAATTGTAGTAAATGTTTAGCAACTCTTTGACGATGCCCCATATCTTGCGCATCCATCATGGGTTGCGACTTGATAACTTGGGTCAACTCTAACAATTTTGCATCAGAATAAATCCAAAACAATTATAGTATTCTATTGCCGAAGCAAGTTGCAATGGTATTCAATTTGAGAGCTGATGATGAACAAATGCCTCTAAATCACGATTTTTTGGAGAGGGAACTTGGAACGTGATGAGGAGTTGCTATGGGGTAGTGTGAGAGGGGATTGAGGCCATTGTCAAACTGAACGAACTCAACTCATTGCGAGAAGTTGTGGCATGTTAATTTCGAATGGATGATGAACTAGTTCCTTGCAAACCGCGTCGAACGAGCTAGATTGACTCGATGGCGCACATCTTTCCAAGGCAGAGTCAACCTAATGTTGGTATGACACCCTACGCTTGCAACTAACATACATGTTTTATACTTTGTTTTTTTGTTGTACTCCTGAAATAAAAGTGAGTGCATACTTGGAAGGACATGACTCGATTAGATGATGTCACTCTTTGCATAAAGACAGGCAAAATGAACAAGCGACGGGTCGGTCAACAACTTTTTTTCTGAAAACTACGTGACTTGGTGGAGTCGTCATGAGTTGCCACACCTCCGGAGCTGTAGCAATTTCCTACCACCTCGTCGATGATGCTTCACAGTTCGCGAATTCATGGTGGGGTGAGACCCGACAACATGGGGCAAAGCTGACAGTTTTGCGACAGGAAAAATCTTGCTCTACCCCAGTGAACTTTGATTTCGACGATTGAGTTGTTCCATAATCAATTCGATGGCATTTTTGGCACTTTGTAACTATTTTGGGTGTTTTTTTGAATTCGACGAAAACTAGGGGGTGGACTCTTAAATTCGACGACCGGGGTTGTTTAGTTTTTTATTTCGACGTAGCCGTCGACTCAGTGTGCTTTTTTTGCTTCTTGTTCATCTTCGAGAGCAACGACCATTCGATCGTTCGATGTTTTGAACGATTGAATGCTCGTCACTCTCACGTTTGACATTCGGTGAACGTCAAACGTGAGGCGGGGAGCGCTCGGTGGCCTCGAGAGCCACCAAAAGGCACATCGAAGTGCCTGAAATCTCCAGGCCCAGAATAATTTCGGCAGTAGCATGCGGGTTCGAGACAGATAAAACAAAAGAACCCGGTGGAGGATTGGACGAAATAGTGGAGGTGGACCTTTGAAATCGACGAAACAACTTTGGAATTAATTTGGTGGTACTTTTGAAATCGACGAAAGTCCTTTTTCGACGAATTTCAACGTCTTCAAAATTACTTTGTATCTAAATCAAGGTTCACTGGGGTAGCTGTCAATGCCGTCCCGTCGAAGCGAATTGGTGGGGGCTCCGGTGTGACCGCAAATGCCAGAAGAAGACCTCCCCATTTTTTTCCCGAGGGAACGCGGAACGCGGCACTCTCTTGGTACGGAGCGGTGTGACACCTTCCTGAGAGGGACCGGTGCTGTCCGCGTGTCCCCTGCACTACACCTTTCCACCTCCGTCCTGCGTTACACGTCCGCCCATCCATCGGGGAAAAAACTGAAAAATACTCTTACCTCCATCCAACCCCGCTGGCGGTTCCAAAGACTGCCATGTGTGTGTGTGCCAGACGACAAGCTTCCATTGACCCAGCACGTGCGTCGCATGCTGGAGTAGAGCGCGCAACGACGTCGTGATCTAAGCCGACGGACCAGTGTTCCGCTCGACCTGGCTTGCCTCGTTTTGCCTCCAGACAGGCGGGCGGGAGGGCGTGTGGGGGGGAGTGGGGGTAGGGAGGGGAG
>SZWC01000781.1:9511-26554 GCA_023375785.1 Penium margaritaceum | reverse complement strand
ACATATACATATACATATACATATACATATACATATACATATACATATACATATACATATACATATACATATATACATATACATATACATATACATATACACATACATATATACATACCTATACATGTACATGTACATGTACATGTACATGTACATGTACATGTACATGTACATATACATGTACATATACATATACATACACATACACATAAACATACACGTATACGTACACATCCACATACACATACACATACGCATACACATACACATATACACATACACATCCACATACATATACATATACATATACACATACACATACACATATACATACACATACACATACACATACACATACATATACACATACACATACACATACACATACACATACACATACACATACAAATACACATACACATACACATACACATATACATACACATACACATACACATACATATATATATACATATACAGATACATAAACTTATACATCCACATGTACATATAGATGTTTTTTACTAACTTTATATGTTGCATTTGTTTTCATACCCATACCTCATTTGCAAAGGTGCATTGTTAGGTGACATTTATGTATTCTTGGCCCGACGACAGAATTTATGTTTAAGTGATCATAGGTGGTGGTCTGCACGTAACCGTACTTGTTTCTAGTGTCGACCAACATAGTTCGCCCGAACCTGATTAGTAAGTAGTCGGATATGTTCTCTTGCGATGTATCATCGAGGTCCGATCCACATAAACAGCTACACAAAAGAAAACCATCTCTCGCATGGCTATCTTGATTTTTTTGTAACCGAATGCTGGTAACTCGCTTAGCGGCGGTTCATATAGCCGCCTAAAATGTTCTTTCTTTTTGCGATCAGGTTGAAGCGTTTAGGGTTTAGTTTGCATCCTCGACGATCAGACATTTATACATGCGCGTCCCTGGACAACCTCGAACCTATGACTTCCGGGGTCCTGTTTGATAGTGAATCCGCAAAACAACGCGATGTACGTACGAGCATGGGCACCTTTCGCTGTCCATGCTCGTACGTTCATCCTGTTATCTCCTTTGTCTTGGCTAAGAAAAGAGAAGGAAGCTCTACATTCTAATATGGTCAATGTTTCCTCCGCCTTTAGAGACACCCTATGAGCTTACAAGATATATATACAATGTCTAACCCGTCACATGCAAAAGTCGACAACAAGGATGCGAGCAAGTCTGGACGGCGGACACGGCGGACATGGAGTCCGGAACAATGAAGGGTACGCTTCTATTGAAACTGATTTTCAGCCAAGTGAGACACAAAATATCATCGTTATCTTGCTTCCACTTTTTAAAGTGGGGGCAAGATGTTGATAATGTTTCATCCGTATAGGGCATCGTAGCCATATCTTCGTGGAGCACCAAAATTCAGGACGACCTCGCCATGACTTTCCAAAATGGGGGCAACCTAGCCATTTTTCTCAGAACGGGGGCGTCTCAGACATGCCGGAGCGAGAATGGGGGCAACTTACAAAGTCGAACATGGCCATGAGTCCCAAAACACCCCGTTCTTACAATCCTGTAATCGTCGTCTCATACATGCAATCTAAATCAAAATCAACCCCTCAAACTTGTCCAAATCCATGACCTTATTACGCCCAAAGGAACTTAATTTTTGAACGAATGGATAATCTGTGTTGAGCAAAAACTTTTCTTTGATGACTGCTAGAGTAAGACGATAACTACGCTGGATGCTGGCTTCAGCACGACGCAGTCGGCTTCACTTTTGGAGGAGTCCACGTGAAATTACGGATTTTAACGTGATTCACAGGGAATTTTCCTATGGGGAATTTTCCATTATACAGGCTAGAACAATCCTGGTTTTTTGGTCCTCAAGGGCATGTTCAAGCCCTGGACTTGTTTAAATAGTTCGGTGTGTCAAAGAAAGATGGGACTACCTCGGCCAACTCACTGCAATGATTTCCAAAGTTCGACAACTTGGCAAATGCCTCATACGAGGTAATCTTAGAGAGTACGAAGCCTACGAGTTTTGCGTGAGCCATTGTACAAACATCAACACATTCGTCTAGCTCATATACAACCTTGTGGAGGATTTACTGCATCATCATTGTCACTTCCAATGTTGGACGACACATTTATACATCAACGGTTGGGACCGACGGGACCACCACCTTCAGTGAAGCAACCTGGACCGCCAGGACTAGTACCAACCAGAGCAGTAGTATAAAAGGGAGCACCACTTGTGGCTCCAACAACCAATTCCAGTCTCTCGAACTCCATTGTATCAGCATCAACTATTCAGCACGTCTGCGAGCCACTTGGTCACAGATCCAGACTCAGATCTCGGTGCTTCTGGAGTTTCCTAGAGGTTCCCTCTGACAACCCACTGACTATGGCGGAAGTGTGCCAGCGTGGAGAGGAGGTTGCCTGACATCTTGAAGGCCTATCAACCCGGAAGACGATTGACACGCCAAGACTCTTGCTACAAGGCTGGACGCCCAGCAAGACGTTGCGCCTACTTTGGGCCAGGCTTTGTCAAGTTCTTGTTGCTGAGTTGTTCATTGGTTGTTGCTAAGCTTGTACATACTATTGCTGTACTTTTTATTCTTGTAATACAATCAGAGCTTCCACATTCATTTCTCAGCAGCAATACAAGCATTGCTTGGCACACGGAAGGTCGTGGCACGACAGTAAGGCCAACCAAGCCTCGACTGTGGTCGTGCGAAATTCCAACATGCTATCATAGCCATCAGGCCTGTGCCACTAGCAAGCGCAACAGAACATCTAAGTGTTGGTGGAAGAGTCTTCCACATTCACATGTCAGCATGAGAGAGTGGAGAAGGTGCACGAATCACAGATTGTGCACAAGGCACAAGGACTGCAAAGTTTGTACGAATGACATGGAGCCTCAACTTCCAAGGGAGAGTTCTCCTCTGCTGGACAATCAGTCTGTTCTTTATGGTTTAGGCATGAGTCAAGAGCAGGGACACCATGTCACAGATCATGCACAATGGCAAGCAACAGAAGCATAATGCTTGGTTGAGGAAGCGCAATGGATGGTGAAGCAAGAAGCATGAGCACGTCAAGTTGTGGAGCAGGAACGTGCGGCATTCAGGCAACAGCCTGGAGCTCAAGAGCTCCTTTGACGGCAAGAGCAGCGCACACATGCGGCTCAAGCTTCACACACGCAGCAGTTGCAACAGTCATGTGCAAATTTAGTAGCACATAATGCACAAATGAAGTATCAGCTAGCTCTGCTTCAACAGCAGCAGTAGCAGATGCATCAATAGATGATGCAGCAACAACAGCAACTACAACAGTAACATCAACCGATGCATTGGCAACAACAGGCAGAGACATCATTTGCCCATCTGCCTCATGGAAGTCCTTCACTAGTTGTGCAACCAGCTTTCTCCCAGTCGATGCAGCCTGGAGTAGCTACAAACGGAGGTGTGGTGCAACAGTTCCTGGCGCACTCGCAAGGGATGCCAGAGGTTCCACCATTGGCATTACACCAACAGGCTCAACCGGCTCCTATGCCACAAACCTACGGGGCTCAGCCTGTAGCAGTTGTAGGAATGCCTCAAGAACAGCTGATTTCAGCAGTACCCTTGCAGCGGTATCTTGTGCCTGCCCAACCATTGGCAGGACAAAGAATCCTTTTCCAACATCTAGAGATCACAGTGCTCGCAGCATAATCATCCTTGCAGCTACACAAGATCAAGGTTGACAAGTTCGACGGAGAGAACTTCCCACACTGGGTGCACAAGTTCAAACATGTCGCTCAGCTTCATAGCATATTGGTATTCTACAGCGGGCACTACTCGCCGCCACCATTGGGGCCATCACCACAAGGGGTGGCAGAGTTCAGCTACTTCACCAAGGCTGCGTACATGGTGCTGGATAACCAGCTTACTCCTTGCATCCAACAGGCAATGAGAAAGTTTGAGGGATCAAGCGAACATCCTCATCATGCGTGGTCCTACATGCTACGGACCTACATGTCTGGAGACTCCACCTTTAAGTCACACCTCTTTACAAAACTATCCCACATCAGTCTCAGTAACTTCAACAACATCGAAGACTACATGAACAAAGCCAAGTCACTACGCGACCAGCTGGCGGTGACCGACACTCCTGTTTTAGAGCCGGTATTTTTGACATTCCTCCTCAATGGATTGACTGGCGGTTGGGAGGAAGTGAGGCGTTTGCTAAAGTTCAAGGAGGAGGCTGAATTGAGAGAGGCATACGTGTGCAAGATGTTGTTGACCGAAGAGCGTGATCGCAAGCTTACAAAGGCAAAGTTACGTTTTCTTTTCTATCCAACATACCTAACAGCTTGCACTACCCTCGTGTCCCATCCGACATTAAACACTTGTGCCGTAAGCGTAACTCCTACACCTCAGCAGAATCAAACATCGCCATCTACACCATGTGGAAACTCCAACAACAAGCATGTCAGACCTCAGCTTGTGCGCAAGTGCTAGTACTTCAAGCAACTTGGACAGATCAGGTTGTTTTGTAAGAAGCGGCTAAGAGATAAGGAGTGTGCAAGGAGGCAGGAGAGCGAGGAGGAGTAGTCATAGGATTCCGATGGTGGAGAGGGGGACAGTGATGAAGAAGATGAGGAGACTCAACACTAGGTGATTTTTGGAGTGGAAAGAAGCAGTTTGAATTCTGGGGATCTGTATTCCATGTCTCGGAAGTTCCGAGTACTGAGCGAGTCTGGTCAAAAAACGTGTGGTACCTAGACAGTGGGTGCACGTCACACGTTACATTTGACAGATCCTGCCTCCAACACCTTCATTACTGGGGAAAAGGCTTTGTCATTGTAGCGAACAACTGGCGTGTGTCAGTAAAAGGCAAAGGGGAGATGACATTCACGGGGTACAAGGGAGCTCAAGTGCACTTTGGCAACGTGCTGTTCATCGCTGGGATTTCTTTCAACCTCCTATCGCTTGGAGAGTTGTTAAAGCAAGGAGCGCACATTGTCAGCAATAGGGAGCGGATCCCCCTCAAAAGCAGTGAAGGTGAAATCTTCGCTGAAGGGCACCTCTGCTCCAATGACATGATAAGGCTCAACGTGATCTCCACTACTGGAAAGAACCCCGGCTCTTCCTTTGCTACAACAAATCAAGAGGTAGTGCACGACGTTCGTGGGCACACGCAGCATGGTTGCAGCAGCCGAAAGAATGAAGTCATTTTTTTAAGGTGTCTCCCATTTCTACCAAGGAGCACGACAACTTTGGAAAACCATCTATGGTCAATGGCAAGCTAGCCATTGGTGTAATCTGTTCTCCGGTGTACTACGAGGTGACTTCCAACCGTGCAACAGAGAGGGGGAGTACGAGAGCTACTTCAAGAGTGCCTGAAATGACTCTCTTGGCTTCAACCTATAACTCTGGCACTAAGAGTGAATCTGTTGATCATGAAAATTTTCTTCACCGTGGGAAGTAAAATTCCTACTTTGACTATGAGTAGTGGACATCCGACGACAAGGTCGTTGAATTTACTACTTTCCTCTACACACCACTGGCATTTCTCGGCATGGAGGTGGTGTTGGGAAAAATTTTCTTGAACAGACAAGAGGGATGCCAAGGTGGCGAGAAGCAAGAGTTTCTCCAAAATCTCCAACATCAGCTTTCGGCAGCAGTTGCAGACGTTTCTACAAAACTCGGGGATCAGCAGATTTTGTAGGAGAGAGTTTTTCAAAACTCTGCTGACCGCTCACGTCGCTGGTTGTGGTCGCGTGCTGAACAACGACGACATCTCGGCTTCACCGGTCGTCTAATGGAGATTGAGGTGACGTCGACGCCGAGTTGTGAACTGGAAGCATCACCGTGCAGAGGAGGTGGTCTCGCGAGACCTCCTCTCGCGTTTGCGAGCACCGGTGGCTGCGTGAGGAGCTTGCTCACTATCGCGAGCGGCTCTTCGCTACTCCGAACCGAGAACTACGAACTTCGCAGTTTACTGCAAGCTGACGCAACAGCTTGTACTACAGGACAAAAACGCCCAATCGGCGGTGCAAAAGGACGGCGAGGATTTTAACGGCGAACGACAAACGGCCGACGTAGCAGGAGGCTCTCGCTGCCGTCACTCTGAACTCAAGATGTCACGCTGCGAAGTCACGCGAGAAAGAAGTTCCTCCGCGAGCGACAAACTTTGATCCGCTGAGACAAAAGCAGGCTCTTAGAGGAAAGGGCGAAATGTCTCATATATCCGCGCAAGCATGAACATAACCCTGCCATATCCACAAGTTATATAATAATCACGCCATGTCCATTCACTTAAATTATACGCACGTCATATCCACAACGCTGCCGATTACGTCCACGATATCCGTGCATGTTGGAATATCATCGCCGTATCCGGCATAATGTTAATTTTTTATCCGGATGGATATGGCGTTATTTTTAGGGGCCTTGAAATGTCATTTCGTGTTCGGATTATAGGATTACGTCGTTCACAGTCGTCACCTCCAACTATTCATGTCGTTGACGTCTACAAGTGACTTTGGTTATGGTGTTTTTTGTACGTCGTCGACCAATGACGTCCCGACTTTTCAAATATGCTTCGATATCCCCATAGTTATTGCTGACCTAAATTGGGGGATACTATTTTGGCTTAGAGACATCCGAACGGACTATTCATCCTACTTTTTGTACGACCCTCTTTGACGAACACAACCTTTCATTGCGGGAGTTGACATAAGATGTCGTGCCAGTCTGGCAGAAGCCTCGCTGGCAGGTTGGACATATGTTGACCAATGGCCGCGTCGTCCAGGCGCATGCTTCGACGTCGATACATCGAAGTGCATGCCGTCGAGGTGCCGTGGTCTCCGAGGACTGCACTGTCCTCATGACGAGAAGTGCCTCGTGCCACGTGCGCAATTCGGCACGACTCATGTTGTCTATTGTTCAGAGCTTCGCCACAGTTGATTGCACCCACTCGTGAGCGCTCAGTCAGTGTTGTGCAGTGACTGAGAGCAGCCTGTTTGCGCCGTCGAAGCTCTCGACAGCGGCTGAGGGACCGCACATATGGCGGACGCTTGTGCACCCGGTGAGAATGGGCATATCGTGTATTTAGTCATGGAATTGTCTACCGCATATCCACTTCGAACATGGCGGCACAACTCAGCTGGGCACAGAACCGTAGACGTCGCTCCCATGGCCCACCTCCGGTCACACCAGCACGAGGCACCCCTTCAACGGTGCACAAGCAGGCTGGACGAGCGTCTCCGTCGCAAGTCCAATTTTATGACGAGGACTTGGAGCGTGAACAGCAAGCAGCTGTACAAATTATCTCCCCTGAACAGGTTGCAAACAGCACGCTACGTATCAGTCGTGGGGCCCATGGCCATGGTAATTCATGGCGGACGGTTGTATAGGACTAGAACCTGGTCGACTGTTGCGTTATTTGTTTCTGACCCATTTTTTCTGTGTGTTTAGGCGTGCAGGGTCCTCGGATGATGAGGCGGATGATGCGACCCCCAAAAGGCGCAAGACAACAGATAAGTTCCCGCCCGGCATGGTGTTTCCCACAATGGAAGAAGCACGGGCCGNTGGCACAGGCCGTGGTGACCCTGCCAAAACCGTGCGATGGGTGAGTCGGCAGATTGCGTCCACGTTAAAGCGCAACCCCACGGCCAATGTGAAGACACTGGAGGCGGTCGTCAGGAAAAGCACTGGGAAGGAGGTGGACAAGAACACCCTATACCGCGCCCGCTCCAAGACTCAGGAGCGGATAATGGGCCCCAAGGACAAGGCATGGTCCCTCTTTCTTGTTTACTGTGAGGAGGTACATATTGCTGCTTGTTTTGTACCAGTGTTCATGGAGTGCTTTGGGCACACTCCCACTGTCGGCCTAAATGTTGCATGTGTTGTTTTCTTACTACAGCTCATGCTTATGGATCCCAACACCCACGCGGTCGCGGAGGCCACCGAGGACGGGGTATTCCATAGGGCATTTGCTGCCCCTGGTGAAACTGTCCTTGGTTTCCAACACTGCCACAGGCTTCTAACCATGGACGGGACGCACCTGAAAAATGGCCATAAGCAGGTTCTACTCATCTGCCAATTTTTTGACGCAAACGAGAACGCGGTGCCGATGGCATGGGCGACGGTGAGCGGGGAAAATGATGACAACAGGAAGTGGTTTTGCTTCCACTTGTCTCTGGCTTACCCTACCGCTTCGCAGGAAGGCACAGTCGTCATAAGCGACCGGGACAAGGGTCTGCTTAACGCGATGGCTGAGAAGCTGCCTGGAGCCCATCACAGCTATTGTGCGTACCATCTGCGGGAGAACGTGCGACAGAAGCATGGCAAGCAGGCGGAGTATTGGTTCTAGAGGTTGGCGCATGCGCTGACAGAGGCGGAGTGGCAGAGATGCGGGGAGCACCTACGCCGGGTGTCTACACGCGCGGCAGTGATGCTGTTGGGTGCCAACGGGGAAGGCGGGATCCCGCGGGAGCATTGGACGAGGTTGTACAGCCCCATTGGACAAGGCGGGCACAGCACGTCCAATGCCGCAGAGTCGCTGAACGCCAGAATCGTTGAGGTCCGCAAACTCTTCCCCTTCTATTGTTTTGTGGCATTGTACACTTGGGTGCAGCGCCTACTTGCAGACCACCAGAAGCTGAGCAAGTGTGTGAGGGGCCACTTTGCACCAACACCAGAGAAGCGCATGCTGAATGCGTCGGTCAGCAGCGCGGACTACGACGTCGAGGAAGAGGGCCCGCACTCGGCTACGGTGACAGGGCCGAGCAATCGTCCGCGACGGGTGAACGTGCAAGATAAGACGTGCACATGTGGTGCATGGAAAGAGTGGGGGCAGCCGTGCGTGCATGCGTGTGCGTTTATGATTCGCAGGGGGGAGAATCCAGAGGTGTTGGTGGACGTGCATCACACACGCATGGCGTACCGAAGAACGTACAACCATCCCATGCCAGGGGTGAACCCCATCCACCTCAAACACCCTGAAGACAAGCAGTGGACGCAGCCGGGTCCAAAGCGTGGTCCAGGTCGTCCGAAGAGTGCAAGGTAGGAGCGGGAAGACCGGCGCAAGAAGAACTACATCTGCCCCCAGTGTGGTATGAAAGGGCACACGAAGAAGAAGTGCACTAACCCTCGTGTAGTGAGTGGTGCGGCAGCAGCAGCAGCAAACGCCTTGCTGCGCCGACTAGAACGCACCGACGCTGCCATTGCAGCGGAAACAGCAGCCGGACGCTTTCCCAGCGTACCTCCTTGTGAAGCAAGGGATACCAGAGACACTGGAGCCAAGCCAGTGACCGGTTGGGCAGCTCTACGAGTCAGTGGGACAGTGGGAGGTGCTGAGGACACTGGAGTCAGTGGGACAGTGGGAGGTGCTGAGGACACTGGAGTCAGTGGGACAGTGGGAGGTGCTGAGGACAGAGAGCCGGGGGCCATTTTGACCGGCTGGGCAGCTGTACGAGCGGGAGAGCGCAGGGTTGCAGCCGTCACTGCACACACGCAAGGACCAGGCCTTGGCGGGGTAAACACTGCAACAGGTGGAGTAGCGGCTGCAGCTGGTACAACAGTTGGGCAAGCAGGTGCCACAGGTGGACGCGAAGGTGCAGCGGGAAGTGTACACACAGTGGGAGGTGCTGTAGCAGCAAGTGGTGCAGGTGCAGGCCCACAGTATGATCCAGTGAACGACAACACCTACGAGTCTGGTGAAGAGGAGGTTTACGACCCCGAGAGGTACATTGTGGAGGACTCAGACAAGGAGGAGGAGGACGAGGACAGGTACGAGAACCTAAGGGACCAGTATGAGTGGGAGCGTCGGGAGGAGATGTATCAACAGGCAGCAGCCGTGCAGGATGCATGTGATGTGGAAGACCAGTGGGACGACGAACCCGGCGACGTGGAGGACGACATGTACACGTAAGTCATGTCTTTTTGTGACCATTGTTAGTTTCTTGCATAATGTGTCTATTTGGTTTTTGCACCTAATGCTAATGTTGTACCAATTGTGCTTGCAGGTGACAGAACTTCCAACAGTGTTTTCAGGAAGCAAGCAGCGATGTCGTGCGGCCGAAGCATGGGAAGACGAGCTGCAAGTAGTGGAAGACATGGAGGGGTGGGTCAGGCTTCAAGTGGCCCAAGACGTGGGGCAGGCCCTTCTTCTGTAGTGTTGTTTCCCAGAGGATGTAGTGATGGTGGGGTGGGTCAGCCTCAGTGTGGCCCAATACAGGGAGAAGCCCCAGTTGATGTCCTCATTTGCATGACTGTTGGACATGAGTTTCTTAAAGTTGGAAGAAAAACTTACACGATATCCATGTATGCTGGATATGTTGTGCACTTTCTCGCATTAAAATTGAAGCTATAGCCATGTATGCGGTGTGCCAAGTATAAGAAGAAGAAACCACGAGCATTCATTCTCCTCTTTCCATGTTATTTGTTTAACTTGGTGCTCTCTGTTCAATACTTGGCTGCAAGGCTGAGCACAAGTGACTGTGGAACATGGTGACTGCACTAAGGGACAGCCAGTAGTCTTGTCCTTTCTGGCTGGAGTGTGCACCACCTATGTATTCTTCAAGTTGTGGCCCAGTGGGGGACGTACACAAGTGACCAAAGTGTACTACTGCACATGTCCATCACATGAAGACTCTTCAACTGCTTCAAATGGTGAAGCACAAGAGAGCGGGGAGGGCTATGATACTTTTTATGATGTTGACAGCAACGCGGAGTACGAGGACTGTGCTGAAGACTTGGACAATGAGGAAGCCGAAGACTGCTGCCAGCCAGGCCAGTTGTGTGCTGTTTGCGACATAAAAAGTTGGTTGTATTCCCTTCCACCTCCAGTTAGGGAGTGGATAGTTAGTGGACGTCCATGAGGACATTTCAGAAAATGGAACATTAACTTTTCTTTCATGTTCCCACTGCAATGTTCCTTTTCCAGAAGTATTCTTCTTACGCCTTTGAATATTTGGGAGAAGCGCAATAAGAGGTGTACATGTGTCCCTGTTTGACACATGTAAGAAGGTATGCATGAATGACATACTTTAGTGTACATATGTGTCAATACATATATTACATGTCATTCATCAATGACATAGTTTACTCTTAATGTGTGTGAATAGAGATATTACAATCGTCGGAGAAACGTAATTATCTGACCAGCGGTACCTGGGTATGAATTCAGGTGGTATTATTCGTAACTGTAGAATGCTCGAACTCTCGTGCTATGCTTCGACAATACTGTCGTGCCTGGATACAATAATGTAACATACTGTCGTGCCTAGGTACAATAATCGATTAATACCATAATGTAAGAAGCGGAACCTAAGTACGAATGCAAGCGGTATTATTCGTGTGCCCACAATGTTCGTACTGTCGTACTATGATGCTCGTCATATGTAGCCCGAGTTCGAATCCGTAACCAGCACAGACCATAGCTTATTGGACACGTCATCATGCTTGCACCGCACGATGCCGTGGCCGTCGCTGTATTGCGGCGATGTCAACGTCCACTCACCTCGAACGCTACATTCATGCATTATTCGTTAGAAAATGACAGCACGACAGTCTGTCAGGCGAATACACGGATGACGAAAAATCGCACACAGTACGCGGTCGCCCAACTGGGGAGCATTCGTCATGGGCCGACTTGCTATTTTCGCGAAAATGGATATAACATAGTTGTATTAAAACCCGATGGATATGGCGTTCACATATGAAACTGCTCGTGTGTGTCGTGGATAATGGCCAGTGCGGTGGACATGGCGTCATTAATGTTCCGATCTTTGGATATGGCGTGGTTATTGTGCGACATCTGGACACCGCGGTACATATCGGGAATTCTGTGGGTATATGGTCACTCCCCCGTAGAGGAAATCACAAAGATGTAGCAGAACGTTCAAGGGCCAACGACGAACGACTCCAACACCAAAAATGCTCCATGAACAACATCTGGTGCCCTTTTCTACTGCACCAGTGATTAGGAAGCGAGACAGGATTCGCAACAAAAAAAATCTCTTTCGGCCCGTCAACTCCTCGCAAATGGCTCCAGAAAGCTCAGTCGTGGTTTCTAACAGTGGGAGACGGTCTTGGAATTATCAACTGAAAGCATGACACTAGGTGAAGCCGGGGGTCGTCAAAAAGAGCCAGTCAGCTTTGAAACATGTTGGGAGCTGAACCAACCTTCCTCAAACAGATGAAAAAAAAGGAAATCCTGAAGGGAGGACCGATGGAACGGGTCGTGTCTCCAGCTCCTGCTCTAAGTCATCGTCGGAGTTTGCAGAATGGCGTTCTCAGTCCGCGTCAAGGGTTTTCCCCTTCGCAAGACTGAGGGGCAATCGTCATCAACAACCCAGAGCAGGGAGACTCAAATATTTCGAGTCTCCGGAGGCCCAATTCTGTTTTTAACCAAACGCCTGCTTTTGGGACCCAAACCGGGGGTTTTTACCTCGAACTCGTCTGTTTGCACAAGTTATTTCGTTTATTTTATGTCGAAGTTCGTCGAGAACGAACTTCGATTCATGTTTTGCCGTTCGGGCGTGAAATCGTCGCGTACGAGGCACGCTGGCGATTTCGCGCTAGCTTTCTCTCGACCTCACCCTCGCTCCCCCTATCCCTCGTCCTCGCTTGCTTGTTTTTGCAAGAAGGGCGAGGGGGGGCGAGGGCACAAGGCCACGAGGCCTCGCCCTCGAGGCCCTTGTGGCCTCTCAGTCGCCGATCGGGCTGAGACCGCGATCTGCGGCTAGTGGCTGGTCGGCCGATGGCCGGCCGGTCACTTGGCCGGCCGCCGGCCGTCCAGCCGGCCGGCAACGAGCTGGCCGGCGGCCAACGAAGTGCTGGCCGCCGGCCAGCCCTCGCTGACGCAAGGGGTGGTGCGCAACCACCCCTTGCTTCAGCGAGCTGGGAGGGCTGAACCGGCCCTCCCGCTACATTCCTCCCCACTATGAACCGTCCCGGTTCACGAACAACCAGTATGATTGTCAGTCAGTGAGTCATCACCATTGTGAAAGAAAGTTAACAATTTCAATCACCAGCTAGACATGAAAACGTGCATGGTACTTAGACCTAAGCTGCAACTTGTAGATCAGCACGGCTAGCGGCCTCCCCCATTTAGGCAAGAGCGTCCGCGCGACAACCATGTTGGGCGTCCCCAACCTCCTATGGTCGTTGTCCATGAATGCTGCCCTGTGGGAATGTTGTTCACTTTTCCGCGTTCAGGTGGTACCTCCTGCCACGCGTTGATCTGTGTGAGCTACAAGCTTGCTCCAATACTCGTTGACCACCCCTGTGGGCAACCAAGGTTCTGGCTCCCATGAATTATGTTCAGGTCCACAACCGGCCCAATGAACGAGGTAATTCCTGACAACGCGCGACCGAAGAGTACGCTCTCGGTGTTGGAGTAGGCGAAGGACCTCGTATTGGCCGTCGGCAGCCAGGACTGTTGGCGGTGGCTGAACGGTTCCTTCTGCCGTGTATGGAGCCAGCAGGCTCATATGAAACATGTCGTGTATCTTCATACTTGGCAAAAGTAGCAATCGGTATGCCACTGGCCCGATGCGTGCCACAATGGGAAATGGCTCAATCCACTTCGATAGAAGTTTTCTTGCCCCTGGCGACTTCAGCCAAAGGTTTTTAGTGCTAAGCAGCACTTTGTCACCGATGTCAAACGAGACCTCTCCGCGACCTTTGTCGGAATATGCCTTTTGTCGCTGCCGAGCTGCTTGAAGGTGACCCTTTGCCTCCTGCAACAAGGAGTCGATGTGCTCGGCAAAGGCTTAAACAGAAGGGACCTGCCCTCCTGTACTCCCACTCTTCACCAATGAAGAGGATACCACTGGATGCCGACCACTGTTCAACACGAACGGTGTTAACGGTGAACAGTGTGGACTCGTTCACCGAGTTGTTCACCGCAAACTCTGCCGGTGCTAGGAATTCGTCATGCAAAGCATCTGCTCTAGGGTGCAATTCATGCACTCTGTTTGTCCGTCAGTTTGAGGGTGAAATGCTGTCAACATTTGCAACTCACTGCCAAAGTATTCGTGCATCTTTTGTCAGAACTTATTGGCAAATTTTTTATCTCGATCGGAGATAATACGCAACGGCAAGCCGTGGTACTTTACGACACCATCAAGAAAAGAGACGAGCGGTCTCCTTTGCGTTCACGTCTGTGGTTGTAGGAATGAAGTGTGTCATCTTTGTCAAAAGATCCACAACCACTCGTGTTGCATCATGGCCACGGGCCGTGTCCGGAAGACCAGTAATGAAGTCCATGCTGACGCACTCCCATGGAGTCCCAGGAATGGGAAGCTGTTGAAGGAGTCTAGCAGACTCCTTGTTACTAGCCTTATTCCGAAGACATGGGTCGCATGTCATGCAATATTTACAGACATCAACACTCCACCCTGGCCACCAATAGTGGTCCGAGAGTGCCTGTCCGTTCTTTCGCGGTCCCACGTGACCTGCGACCGGCGGGTCGTGGAACTGGGAGATAACCTTTGCTCGAAGGTCTCCCGAGTTTGGCACAAAAACTTGTTCTCCGTGCCAGAAGAATCCTGCGGCCTCCACCAAGCCGTACTTGTCCAGATTTCAAGAGTCTTGAAACCAAGAATCCACACAGTATCCCATCCGGATCCTGTTTACAAAACCGTTGTAATGGATAATCTCTCGTGGTGGCTACCGCAGAGGTGCAGGGGGATCTGATGGTTGTACGGTTGCTGTTGCAATGGCCATAAAACACCCACTGACCTCGGTGGTTGCTTTAATTTCCACAGGCTGTCAGCTTAGTGGGGCGGCCACATTGATGCGTCCTGGCCGATATTCCCATGTGAATGAGAATCGACTCAGGTATTCGCTCCAACGCGCCTGTTGTCTTGACAAGTTCGGTTGCGTTTGGAAAAACACCAATGGATTATGGTCAGCCACGACCGTCACACCCCCTTCAGCACCCTCGAGGTAGCAACGCCACATCTTGAAAGCATGTACTACCGCAAGGAGCTCTTGATCCCCAGTCGTGTACCGCGTTTCCGCGGGGATGAGCTTCCGGCTCTCATACGCAACTGGATGACCATTCTGCATGAGGACGGCTCCAAGTCCTACTACCGACGCATCACATCGAACCTCCTACGGTTGCGATGGATCCGGAAGAGCTAGGACGGGCACTGTGGAGAGAAGCTCTTTGACCTTGAGAAAAGCGTTCTCACAATCAGATGTCCATTCCCAACGCACGTCTTTTTGCGTGAGCCTGGTTAGCGGTGCTACCAGGGTCGAATACCCTTGCATAAACCGTCGAAAGTAGTTTGCAAGGCCGAGGAAAGACCGAATCTGCCCAACATTTTTGGGGCGTGGCCAGTCCACAACGGCTTGGACCTTTCGTGGGTCGACACGGATGCCGTCCTTGCCGACGATCTGTCCAAGGTATTCGAGCTCCTCTTGTGCAAACATGCACTTGCTCACTTTCGCATAGAACTTCTGTTACCGAAGGATTGCGAGAACTTTCTCTCTCTATCTCCCTCTCTCTCTCTCTATCTCCCTCTCTCTCTCTCTCCCTCTCTCTCTCTCTCTCTCCCCCCTCTCTGTCTCTCTATTTCTCTCTTTCTCTCTCTATCTCTCTCTCTCTTACTCTGTGTCTTGTCCTGTCCTGTTTCCCCAACTCTCTCTCTCCCCCTATCCATCCCTCTGTCCCTCGTTCCGTTTGTCTATCAGTCCATGCGTGCATCCGTCCATCCGTCTATCCATCCGTCCATCCGTCTGTTCATCCGCCAGCCTTTCCGTTCACCCATCCGTCCTACTGCCCGTCTGTCCCTCCCTCCCCCTCTCCCTCTATATCTCTCTCTCCCTCCCTCCCTCCCCCCACCTCTCTCTCTCTCTCTCTTTGTGTGTGTGTGTGTGTGTGTGTGTGTGTGCGTCTTATCCTTCCCTGTCCTGTCCTATCCTATCTTGTCCGTTTGTCCTTCCGTCGGCCTGTTCTTCCATCCTTCCATCTGCCTATATTTCTGTCCACCTGTCCATCCTTTTGTCCTCCCGTCCCTCTCTCCCTCCCTCCTCCCCCGTCCCTTCTCGCTTGATCCTACCCTCCCCTTCCGATCTCCCTTAATCCTGCCCCTCATTGCCCTCTTCCTCCCTCCCTAACCCCCTTCTTCCCCTCCTCTGTACCTCAACCTCATCCCCCCTCCCTTTTGTCCTCAATCATCTTCTTCCACTCCTTTGGTCCAGTTCTTTCCCCCCTCCTTCAGCCTGCCCCCGACTCCCTCGCCTCTCCTGCCATCCCTCATCCCCTCTTGGTCCTCCCTTGGTCCTTCCCCCCCCTCTCCCTCCCCCTTTCCCTCTTCCTCTCCCTCTCCCTTTCCCTTTCCTTCTCCCTCCCTCTCTCTCTCTCTCTCTCTCTCTCTCTCTCTTTCTCTCTCTCTCTCTATTTTTCTATCTCTCTCTCTCTCTATCTCTATCTCTCTCTCTCTCTCTCTCTCTCAATCTCTAACTCCTCTCTCCTTTCTTAGCATACGTTGTCACCCTTGTTGTTGTTCCTATCGCCATTACCAGCATCGTCGATAGCTGTCCCAGCTTCGGTTGCACATGTAGTTGCATTCTCTGTCACAGTTGCTCTCCTTGTCTCTCATACCCTTTCCCATCCTGTCCGGTTGTGTCCTCACCTGCCCTGTTCTGCCTTGTCTTGTCCTGTCCTGTCTTGTCCTTTCCTGTCCTGTCCTGTCCTGTCCTGTCCTATCCTTTCGTGTCCTCTCTTCCTCTCCTATCCTGTCCTGACCTCTCCTGTCTTGTCGTGTCCTGTCCTATCCTGTCCTCTCCTGTCCCTGTCTTTGTCTCTATTGCTGTCTCTTTCTTTGTCTCTGTCTCTGCCTTTGTCTTTGTCTCCATCTCCATCTCCGTCTCCATCTCTGTCTCTGTCTCTGTTTCCATCTCCGTCTTTGTCTCTGTCTGTGTCTCCATCTCCATCTCTGTCCCCGTCTCCAATTTTGTCTCCGTCTCCGTCTGCGTCAATATCTCTCTCTCTCTCTCTCTCTCTCTCTCTCTCTCTCTCTCTCTCTCTCTCTCTCTCTCTCT
>SZWC01000780.1:336489-346980 GCA_023375785.1 Penium margaritaceum | reverse complement strand
TGGTCAGAAACACAGTGGTCAGAAACACAGTGGTCAGAGGCACCCTGGTCAGATAAACAGTGGTCAGAGACACAGTGGTCAGAAACACACAGGTCAGAAACACACTGGTCAGAAACACAGTGGTCAGAAGCACACTGGTCAGGCACACAGTGGTTGGAAACACAGTGGTCAGAAACACTGTGGTCATAAACACATTGGTCAGAAACACACAGGTCAGAAACACACTGTTCAGAAACACAATGGTTAGAGGCAGACTGATCAGAAACGCAGTGGTCTGAAACACAATGCTCAGAAACACAATGGTCAGAAACACACTGGTCAGGAAGACAGTGGTCAGGAACACACTGGTCAGAAACACAGTGGTCAGGAACACAGTGGTCAGAAACGCAGTGGTCAGAAACACAGTGGTTTGAAACACGGTGGTCAAAAACACAGTGGTCAGAAACACACTAGTCAGAAGCACACTGGTCTGAAACACAGTGGTCAGAAACACACTGGTCAGAAACACAGTGGTCAGAAACACACTTGTCAGAATCACTGTGGTCAGAAACACACTGGTCAGAATCACAGTGGTCAGAAACACACTGGCCAGAAACACGGTGGTCAGAAACACCGTGGTAAAAAACCTAGTAGTCAGAAACACAGTTGTCAGAAACACACTGTTCAGAAACACACCGATCAGAAACACAGTGGTCAGAAACACAGTGGTCAGAAACACTGGTCAGAAACACAGTGGTCAGAAACACAGTGGTGAGAAACACTGTCGTCAGAAACACACTGGTCAGAAATACAGTGGTCAGAAACACAATGGTCAGAAACACAGTAGTCAGAAACACAGTGGTCAGAAACACAGTGGTCAGGAACACACTGGTGAGAAACACACTAGTCAGAAACACACCGGTCAGAAACACAATGGTCAGAAACACAATGGTTAGAAACACACTGGTCAGAAACACACTGGTCAGAAACACACAGGTCAGAAACACAATGTTTAGAAACACACTGGTCAGAAACATAGTGATCAGACACACACTGGTCAGAACACGGTGGTCAGAAACACAGTGGTCAGAAACACACTGGTCAGAAACACAGTGGTCAGAAACACACTGGTCACAAACACAGTGGTCAGAAACACAGTGGTCAGAAACACACTGGTCGGAAACACAGTGGTCAGAAACAGAGTGGTCAGAAACACAGTGGTCAGAATCACAGTGGTCAGAAACTCAGAGGTCAGAAACACAGTGGTGAGAATGACAGTGGTCAGAAACACACTGGTCAGAAATACAGTGGTCAGAAACACATTGGTCAGAAACACACAGGTCAGAAACACACTGGTCAGAAACGTATTGGTCAGAGACACACTGGTCAGGAACACACTGGTCAGAAACACACTCGTCAGAAACACACTGGTCATAAACACACCGGTCAGAAACACAGTGGTTAGAAACACAATGGTCAGAAACACAGTGGTCAGAAACATACTGGTCAGAAACACACTGGTCAGAATCACACTGGTCAGAAACACAGTGGTCAGAAACATAGTGGTCAGAAACACACTGGTCTGAGGCACAGTGCTCAGGAACACAGTGGTCAGAAACACACTGTTCAGAAATACTGTGGTCACAAACACAGTGGTCAGAAACACACCGGTCAGAAATGCAGTGGTCAGAAACACAGTGGTCAGAAACACACTTGTCAGAAACACACTGGTCAGAAACACACTGGTCAGAAACACACTTGTCAGAATCACACTGGTCAGAAACACAGTGGTCAGAAACACTCTGGTCAGAAACACAGTGGTCAGAAACACACTCATCAGAAACACGGTGGTAAAAAACACAGCGGTGAGTAACACAGTGGTCAGAAACATGGTGGACAGAAACACACAGATCAGAAACACAGTGGTAATAAACACAGTGGTCAGACACACAGTGGTCAGAAACACACCGTTCAGAAACACAGTGGTCATAAGCAAACTGGTCATAAACACACTCTTCAGAAAAACAGTGGTCAGAAACATCGTGGTCAGAAACACAGTGGTCAGAACACAGTGGTCAGAAACACAGTGGTCAGAAACACAGTGGTCAGAAACACAGTGGTCAGAAACACGGTGGTAAGAAACACAGTGGTCAAAAACACGGTGGCTTGAAACACGGTGGTCAGAAACACACTGGTCAGAAACACTCCAGTCAGAAACTGAGTGGTCAGAAAGACACTGGTCAGAAACACGCTGGTCAGAAGCACACTGGTCAGAAACACAGCGGTCAGAAACACACTTGTCAGAAACACAGTGGTCAGAAACACACTGGAGAGAAACACAGTGGTCAGAAACACAGTGGTCAGCAACACAGTGGTCAGAAACACTTTGGTCAGAAACACACTGGTTAGAAAGACAGTGGTCAGAAACACAGTGGTCAGAAACACAGTGGTCAGAAACACACTGGAGAGAAACACAGTGGTCAGAAACACAGTGGTCAGCAACACAGTGGTCAGAAACACTTTGGTCAGAAACACACTGGTTAGAAAGACAGTGGTCAGAAACACAGTGGTCAGAAACACAGTGGTCAGAAAAACACCGGTCAGAAACACACTGGACAGAAACACAGTGGTCAGAAGCACGGTGGTCACAAACACATTGGTCAAAACTGCACTGGTCAGAAACAGGCTGGTCAGAAACACACTGGTGAGAAACACAGTGATCAGAAACACAGCCGTTAGAAACACAGTGGTCAGAAACACACTGGTCAAAAACACAGTGGTCAGAAACACATTGGTCAGAAACACAGTGGTTAGAAACACCCTGGTCAGAAAAACACTTGTCAGAAACACAATGGTCACAAACACACTGGTCAGAAGCACACTGGTCAGAAATACAATGGTCAGACACACGGTGGTCAGAAACACGGTGGTCAGAAACATAGTAGTCACACACACACTTGCCAGAAACAAAGTGGTCAGAAACACATTGTTCAGAACTTCAGTGGTCAGAAACACACTGGTCAAAAACACAGTGGTCAGAAACACAGTGGTCAGCAACACAATGGTCAGAAACGCACTGGTCAGAAACACAGTCGTCAGAATGGCAGTGGTCAGAAACACATTGGTCAGAAACACAGGTGTCAGAAACACACTGGTCAGAAACACACTGGTCAGAAACACACTGGTCAAAAACACAGTGGTCAGAAACACACTGGTCAGAATCACACTGGTTAGGAAAACACTGGTCAGAAACACATTGGTTAGAAACACAGTGGTCAGAAACAGAGTGGTCAGAAACACAGTTGTCAGAAACACACTGGTCAGAAACACAGTGGTCAGAAACACACAGGTCAGAAACACAGTGGTCAGAAAGACACTGTTCGAAAACACAGTGGTCGGAAAATGGGTGGACAGAAACACACTGGTCAGAAACACACTGGTCAGAAACACAGTGGTCAGAAACACAGTGGTCAAAAACACACTGGTCAGAAACACAGTGGTGAGAAACACACTGGTCAGAAACACAGTGGTTAGAAAGACACTGGTCAGAAACACAGTGGTCAGAAACACACTGGTCGGAAATACAGTGGTCAAAAACACAGTGGTCAGAAACACCATGGTCAGAAATGCACTGGTCAGAAACACAGTGGTCAGAAACACAGTGATGGGAAACACATTGGTCAAAAACACACTGGTCAGAAACACACTGGTCAGAAACACAGTGGTGAGAAACACACTGGTCAGACACACACTGGTCAGAAACACACTGGCCAGAAACACGATGGTGAGAAACGCACTGGTTAGAAACACGGTGGTCAGAAACGCAGTGGTCAGAAACACACTGGTCAGAAACACAGTGGTCAGAAGCACACTGGTCAGAAACACAGTGGTCAGAAAGACACTGTTCGAAAACACAGTGGTCGGAGAACGGGTGGACAGAAACGCACTGGTCAGAAACACACTGGTCAGAAACACAGTGGTCAGCAATACAGTGGTCAAAAACACACTGGTCAGAAACACAGTGGTCAGAAACACACTGGTCAGAAACACTGTGGTCAGAAAGACACTGGTCAGAAACACAGTGGTCAGAAACACAGGGGTCAGAAACACATTGGCCAGAAACACAGTGGTCAGAAACGCACTGGTCAGAAACACAGTGGTCAGAAACACACTGGTCAGAAAAACACTGGTCAGAAACACACTGGTCATAGACACAGTGGTCGGAAACACACTGGTCAGAAACACACTTGTCGGAAACACAGTGGTCAGAAACACACTGGTCAGAAAGACACTGGTCAGAAACACAGTGGCCAGAAAGACATTGCTCAGAAGCAGAGTGCTCAGAAACACAGTGGTCAGAAACACTCTGGTCAGAACACAGTGGCCAGAAAGACACTGGTCATAAACACACTGGTGAGAAACACATTTTTCAGAAACACGGTAGTCAGAAACACAGTGGTCAGAAACACAGTGGTTAGAAGCACAGTGGTCAGAAACACACTGGTCAGAAACACAGTGGTCAGAAGCACACTGGTCAGAAACAGGGTGGTCAGAAACACAGTGGTCAGAAACACAGTTGTCAGAAACACACTGGTCAGAAACACAGTGGTCCGAAACACACTGGTCACAAACACAGTGGTTAGGAAAACAATGGTCATAAACACACTGGTCAGAACCACAGTGGTCATAAACACAGTGGTCAGAAACACAGTGGTCAAAAACACACTGGTAAGAAACACACTGGTTAGAAACACACTGGTCAAAAAACACACCGGCCAGAAACACACTGGTCAGAAACACACTGGCCAGAAACACAGTGGTCCAAAACAACACTGGTCACAAACACAGTGGTCAGAAACACACTGGTCAGAAACACTGTGGTCAGAAAGACACTGGTCAGAAAGACGGTGGTCAGAAACACAGTGGTCAGAAACACGGTGGTCAGAAACACAGTGGTCAGAAACGCACTGGTCAGAAACGCGGTGGTCAGAAACACACTGGTAAGAAAAACACTAGTCTGAAATACAGTGGTCAGAAACACAGTGGTCAGAAACACACTAGTCAGAAACACACTGGTCGGAAACACAGTGGTCAGAGACATACTGGTCAGAAAGACACTGGTCAGATCTGGTTGGAAACACAGTGGTCAGAATCATACTGATCAGAACACATTGATCAGAAACTCACTGGTCAGAAACACAGTTGTCAGAAACACGGTGGTGAGAAACAGAGTGGTCAGAAACACAGTGGTCAGAAACACAGAGGTCAGAAACACACTTGTCAGAAACACACTGGTCAGAAACACAGCTGTCAGAAACACAGTGGTCAGAAACACACTGGTCAGAAGCGCACTGGTCATAAACAAGTTGGTCAGAACACACTGTTCAGAAACACAGTTGTCAGAAACACACAGGTCAGAGACACAGTGGTGAGAAACACAGTGGTCAGAAACAGAGTGGTTAGAAACACACTGGTCAGAATCACACTGCCTATAAATACACTGGTCAAAACCACAGGGGTTAGAAACACAGTGGTCAGAAACAAAGTGGTCAGAAACACCATTGTCGGAAACACACTGGTCAGAAACATAGTGGTCAGAAACACACTGGTCAGAAACACAGTGGTAAGAAACACTGTGGTCAGAAACACAACGGTCTGAAACAAACTGGTCAGAAACACAGTGGTCAGAAACACTGTGGTCAGAAACAAAGTGGTAAACAATACACTGGTCAGAAGCACATGGGTCAGAAACACACTGGTCAGAAACACACTGGACAGAAACACAGTGGTCAGGAACACACTGGTCAGAAACATAGTGGTCAGAACTGTAGTGGTCAGAAACAAGCTGGTCACAAACACACTGGTCAGAAACACAGTGGTCAGAAACACAGCGGTCAGAAACACAGTGGTCAGAAACACACTGGTCAGAAACATAGTGGTCATTAACACATTGGTCAGAAACACAGTGGTTAGAAACACCCTGGTCAGAAAAACACTGGTCAGAAACACAGTGGCCAGAAACACACTGGTCAAAAGTACACTGGTCAGAAACACGGTGGTCAGAAACACCGTGGTCAGAAACACAGAAGTCACACACACACTGGCCAGAAACAGAGTAGTCAGAAACACATTGTTCAGAACCGCAGTTGTCAGAAACACACTGGTCAAAAACACAGTAGTCAGAAACACAATGGTCAGAAACACAATGGTCAGAAACGCACTGGTCAGAAACACAGTCGGAAAAAGCCCAGTGGTCAGAAACACAGTTGTCAGAACCACGGTTGTCAGAAACACACTGGTCAGAAACACAGTGGTCAGAAACACACTGGTCAGAAACACAGTGGTCAGAAACACACTGGTCAGAATCACACTGGTTAGGAACACAGTGGTCAGAAACACATTGGTCAGAAACACAGTGGTCAGAAACAAATTCGTCAGAAACACACTTGTTAGAAACACACTGGTCAGAAACACAGTGGTTAGAAACACACTGGTCAGAAACACAGTGGTCAGAAAGACACTGTTCGAAAACACGGTGGTCAGAAAATGGGTGGACAGGAACACACTGGTCAGAAACACACTGGTCAGAAACACCGTGGTCAGAAACACAGTGGTGAAAAACACACTGGTCAGAAACACAGTGGTCAGAAATACTCTGGTCAGAAACACAGTGGTTAGAAAGACAATGGCCAGAAACACAGTGGTCAGAAACACACTAGTCGGAGACACCGTGGTCAAAAACACTGTGGTCAGAAACACCATGGTCAGAAACGCACTGGTCAGAAACACAGTGATGGGAAACACATTGGTCAAAAACACACTAGTCAGAAACACTCTGGTCAGATACAAAGTGGTCAGAAACACACTGGTCAGACACACATTGGTCACAAACACACTGGTCAGAAAAACGGTGGTCAGAAACGTACTGGTTAGAAACACGGTGGTCAGAAACGCAATGGTCAGAAACACACTGGTCAGAAACACAGTGGTCAGAAACACACTGGTCAGAAACACAGTGGTCAGAAAGACACTGTTCGAAAACACAGTGGTCGGAAAATGGGTGGACAGAAACACACTGGTCAGAAACACACTGGTCAAAAACACAAAGGTCAGAAACACAGTGGTCAAAACACACTTGTCAGAAACACAGTGGTCAGAAACACACTAGTCGGAGACACTGTGGTCAGAAAGACACTGGTCAGAAACACAGTGGTCAGAAACACAGTGGTCAGAAACACATTGGTCAGAAATACAGTGGTCAGAAATGCACTGGTCAGAAGCACTGTGGTCAGAAACACACTGGTCAGAAAGACGGTGGTCAGAAACACACTGGTCAGAAACACAGTGGTTGGAAACATACTGGTCAGAAACACACTTGTCGGAAATACAGTGGTCAGAAACACTGTGGTCAGAAAGACACTGGTCAGAAATACAGTGGTCAAAAAGCACTGGTCAGAAACAGAGTGCTCAAAAACACAGTGGTCAGAAACACATTGGTCAGAACACAGTGGTCAGAAACACACTGGTCATAAACACACTGGTCAGAAACACATTTGTCAGAAACGCAGTAGTCAGAAACACAGTGGTCAGAAACACAGTGGTCAGAAACACAGTTGTCAGAAACACACTGGTAAGAAACACAGTGGTCAGAAACACACTGGTCAGAAACACAGTGGTTAGAAACACAATGGTCATAAACACACTGTTCAGAACCACACTGGTCATAAACACAGTGGTCAGAAACACAGTGGTCAAAATCACACTGGTCAGAAACACACTGGTTAGAAACACACTGGTCAAAAAACACACTGGTCAGAAACACACTGGTCAGAAACACACTGGCCAGAAACACAGTGGTTGGAAACACACTGGGCAGAAACAAAGTGGTAAGAAACACGATGGTCAGATACACAGTGGTTAGAAACACAGTGGTCGAGAACACACTGGCCACAAACACAGTGGTCAGAAACATACTGGTCAGAAACACTGTGGTCAGAACGACACTGGTCAGAAACATGGTGGTCAGAAACATAGTGGTCAGAAACACGTTGATCAGAAACACAGCGGTCAGAAACGCACAGGTCAGAAATGCGGTGGTCAGAAACACACTGGTAAGAAAAACACTGGTCTGAAACACACTGGCCAGAAACACAGTGGTCAGAAACACACTGGTCAGAAACACACTGGTCAGGTCTGGTTAGAAACACACTGGTCAGAAACACAGTCGTCAGAAAAACGGTGGTGAGAAACACAGTGGTCATAAACACAGTGGTCAGAAACACAGTGGTCAGAAACACACTTGTCAGAAACACACTGGTCATAAACACAGCTGTCAGAAACACAGTGGTCAGAAACACACTGGTCAGAAATGCACTGGTCAGAAACACGTTGGTCATGAACACAATGGTCAGAAACACAGTTGTCAGAAACACACTGGTCAGAGACACAGTGGTCAGAAACACAGTGGTCAGAAACACCGTGTTTAGAAACACACTGGTCAAATCAAACTGCCTATAAACACACTGGTCAGAAACACAGTGGTCAGAAACACAGTGGTCAGAAACAAAGTGGTCAGAAACACAGCTGTCGGAAAGACACTGGTCAGAAACACAGTGGTCAGAAACACACTGGTCACAAAAACACTGGTCAGAAACACAGTGGTCAGACACACTGTGGTCAGAAACACAATGGTCAGAAACACACTGGTCAGAAACACAGTGGTCAGAAACACAGTGGTCGGAAACACAGTGGTCAAAGACACACTGGTCATAAACACAGTGGTCAGAAACACACACGTTAGAAACACACTGGTCAGAAACACACTGGTCAGAAACGCACAAGTTAGAAACACACTGGTCAGAAACACACTGGTCAGAAACTCACAAGTTAGAAATACCCTGGTCTGAAACACACTGGTCAGAAACACACTGGTCAGAAACACATTGGTCGGAAACACAGTGGTCAGAAACACAGTGGTCAGACACACACTGGTCAGAAACACACTGGTCAGAAACACACTGGTTAGAAACACACTGGTCAGAAACACACTGGTCAGAAACACACTGGTCGGAAACACACTGGTTAGAAACACAGTGTTCAGAAACAGACTGGTCAGAAACACAGTGGTAAGAAACACGGTGGTCGGCAACACATTGGCCAGAAACATAGTGGTCAGAAACACACTGTTCAGAAACACAGTGGTCAGAGAGACAGTGCTGGGAAACACAGTGGTCGGAAACACGGTGGTCACAAACACACTGGTCAGAAACACACTGGTCAGAAACACAGTGGTCAGAAACACAGTGGTCGAAAACACACTGGTAACAAACACAGTGGCCAGAAACACACCGGTCAGAAACACTGTGGTCAGAAAGACACTGGTCCGAAACACAGTGATCAGAAACACAGTGGTCAGAAACACTTTGGTCAGAAACACAGTGGTCAGAAACGCACTGGTCAGAAACACAGTGGTCAGAAACACACTGGTCAGAAAAACACTGGCCAAGATACACTGGTCAGAAACACAGTGGTCAGAAACACACTGGTCTGAAACACGCTGGTCGGAAACACAGTGGTCATAAACACACTGGTCAGAAAGACACTGGTCAGAAACACAGTGGTCAGAAAGACACTGGTCAGAAGCACAGTTGTCAGAAACACAGTGGTCAGAAATGTACTTGTCAGAACACAGTGGTCAGAAACACACTGGTCAGAAACACACTGGTCAGAAATACAGTTGTCAGAAACACGGTGGTCAAAAACACAGTGGTCAGAACACAGTTGTCACAAACACAGTGGTCAGAAACACACTGGTCAGAGACACACTGGTCAGAAACACAGTGGTCAGAAGCACACTGGTCAGAAACACACTGGTCAGAAACACAGTGGTCAGAAACACAGTGGTCAGAAACATGCTGGTCAGAAACACAGGGGTCAGAAACACGGTGGTCAGAAACACAGGGGTCAGAAAAACACTGGTCATAAACAAAGTGTTCAGAAACACAGTGATCAGAAACACAAAGATCAAACACATTGGTCAAAAACACAGTGGCCAGAAACACAGTGGTCAAAAACACACTGGTTAGAAACACACAGGTCAGAAACACGGTGGTCAGAAACACAGTGGTCAGAAACACACTGGTCAGAAACACGTTGGTCAGAAACACACTGGTCAGGAACAGACTGGTCTGAAACACAGTGGTCAGAAACACAGTGGTCAGAAACACGGTGGTAAGAAACACAGTGGTCAAAAACACACTGGTGACAAACACAGTGGCCAGGAACACCATGGTGAGAAACACTGGGGTCAGAAAGACACTGGTCAGAATCACAGTGGTCAGAAACACAGTGGTGAGAAATACAGCGGTCAGAAACACATTGATCAGAAACATAGTGATCAGAAACACAGTGGTCCGAAACACAGTGGTCAGAAACACACTGGTCGGAAACACACTGGTCAGAAACACAGTGGTCAGAAACACACTGGTCAGAAACACAGTGGTCAGAAACACA
>SZWC01000780.1:294911-319961 GCA_023375785.1 Penium margaritaceum | reverse complement strand
GGGGGGGAGAGCGTGCAAGCGACTGGGCAAGATAGAGAGAGTGGGAGCGCCACAGCCCCCTGCCCTTGCTGTGGCTGGCCGTTGCGGTTGTGAGAGGCAACAGCGAACCTCCTCAACAGCAAACCACCCAGACACACGGTCAACGCTTGCATTCGTCTCCCCTCCCTCCTGGCCAGCGCATGCCGTCGCGTCGGACGTCCGCCACAACGCTGCTTCCGCAACCAGTTCAGTAACGGTGGCGACCGGAGACAAAATGGGGAGCTTGCAAGGGATGGACCTTCTTAAGTGGGCGAGGGGAAAGGGGAAGTGGTGAGAAGTGATGGAGGTGGTGACAAGTGTCATGGCCGTGGAGCAGTTGGAGGAGGAGAAGCGATGCGTTCGGCAATGCCACAGAGGCGCTGACGCGCACCTGACCTGGATCCCAGTGCACTCCACGTCATAACGTCCGGTGGCCATGAGGAGTTTTCAGGTTAAGTGCTGAACATAAATGTTCATATTACTTTCTGATTAGGTACAAGGGTATGTGTAGGGGTTCCCCACAAAATATGCCTATGTGTATGCCCAGACGGGAGATCGGAATAATAACACTATTTCATCCATGAAGAATGAGGTTCCCCTACCCCATTTCTTGAGAATTTTGACATGTCACTCGAAAACACCAGGAAAAAGTAGGGTTCAGGGTGGCCGGATCCTCTCAGGCTGGTGGATCCCATCATACATATTGGTTTATTAGCCAATCCATGTACAATAACGGAAATATTTATCAGTAGCGCACGATAAAGGATGGTGGATTCCATCAAGGGAATCACCCCATCCTAGTCTTGAGTATGCATGAGGCGATCCCATGACGTGGTGTGAACATGCCAGATGTCTCAAGTAAATTTATGGAAGAGGAGATGGAATAAGTAAAGGGCTCAAAGGCAGTACTCACATGGGTTTTTGGATATCTTGATGTGGAGACTGACTATAAACCCCTCTTTTTTTGGAGTAAGCTCCATCTCCCCGGCCCCCTCATCCAAAAAAAAGCCCCATTCGCCCCTATCGTGGAACAATAAGCCACATTTACCCTTGCATCTGAAAAGGCAAGCCTCATCTATCACCGCCTCATAACACGAAGCCCCATTTGCCCCTCCGTCGGAATGATAAGCGTTATCCACCCTTTGCACTTGCCGAGGTAATCAAATAACGGTTTTTTGTAAATTTTCTAAAAGGGAAGGGTGATTTGGTAATATGTTTTCACATTTTATTGTTTTCAGACATAGTTTTGCGCATGCACACATCATGCAAGTACATGTGTCAAACATGAATGTCGTCAATCAGGAGCATATGTACACATTTACATGAACATGTATAGTTGACCGGATTTCTTACATTGTGTTCACGGGGGTACATACGTTTTGCCTTTGCATTGAAGTTCCTTTTGCTTGCTTACATTCCACAAAATAAATAGCAAGATGGGTGTGTTTTAAAAGCGAAGTTCATCATTATTACATTGAAACACATCGATGATAGCTACTTCCCATAATCTGGAAAGCGTACATGTTGTGGCATGCGTACGTGCTGCCGAACCCAAGTCATTGCAAACCTAGCCCAGTTCATGACGATAGAGCAAGAGGATTGTGCCGCTAAATGCGTTGACAATTAGCTCTCTGGCAACTGCCATGATAGCCTACCGTGAGCGTTCTCATTCACATGTGGTGGTCACATTGTTTAAACTTCCGGTCGCCAAGGACATGCACAAGGGAACAAAGTTGCATGCTTGAAAGCAGCTTGCCCAGGATAGTGTCCTAGTCCCTGCACGGTTCACCATAGTAGGGTAGTCCAGGAAGTGGACGCGATATGCCGCCGTCGTGGCTCAACATTGGCTCCAATTTCATTATGTCTTGCTTGCACCTTGATGACGCCGTCTTGGCCGCCACCAGCCATGCTTTTGCTGAAGATGCATCTTATGTGACTATGGCATAGTGGGCAAAGTCATAGACATGACTGGTGAGTCTCGTTAGTCAGGTAGATGGAAACAGTGATAATGTGACCAGAGCTCCATAGACAGAGTGTTGATGTGCCATAAGCACCATAGACACAGTGAAATAATGAACAAGGCACAATTGAAATAGTGATCATGTCACGCGAGCACCATAGACAATGTGACATTGGGACCAAAACACCATTGAGGCAGTGGTAATGTGACCAAAGCAGCACAAAGACAGACAAAGTATAGCAAAAAGCACCATTGAATTAGTGATAATGTGACCTGAGCACTGTAGACATAGTGAAAGTGTGAAAAAAGCACCTTTGAAACAGTGATGATGTGACCTAAGCACCAAAGATACAGTGAAAGGGAGACCAAAGCACAGTTGAAACAGTGATAATGTGGCATAGGCACTAAAGGCACAGTGAAAGCATGATAAAAGCACCATTGAAACGGTGGTAATGTGATCAAATCAGCATAGATTCAATAAATGTGTGACCAAAGCAACACTGAAACTGAGACAATGTGAAAGAAACACAGTGGACACAGTAGAACCGTGACAAATGCACAATTGAAAATGTGATAATGTGACAAAATCACCATATATTCAAAGAAGGTGTGATAAAAGCAACACCGACCTGAGATAATGTGACCAACCTACCATAGACACAATGAAAGTAAGACCAAAGTACCATCAAGACAATGCAAATGTGACCTAAGAACCATCTACATATTGGATGTGTGACCAACGCACCAATGAAACGGCGATAATACGACCAATACACCATTGACATAGTGAAATTGTGACCAAATCACCATTCAAACAGTAGTAATGTAAGCAGATCACCACATAAAAGGTAGAAGTATTATCAAAGCACCATATACTTAGTGATATTGTGACGTACGATCCATGAGCATAGTGAAACTGTAACGAAGAAACCATTGAAATTGTGATATTGTGACGAAAGCAAAATGTACACCACGACAGCGAGACCAAAGCACCATTGAAATAGAGGTAGTGTGACCAACATCCCATAGACACAATACAATTGTGACAAAAGTACCATTGACAGAGTGATAATGTGATTGAAGCACAATAGACACATAAAAATGTGACCAAAGCATCATTGAAACAATGATAATGTGACAAAAGCACCATATACATAGTGAAAGTGAGACAAAAGAACCATTGAAACTGTGATAATGAGACCAAGTCCCCATAGACACTGTAGACGTGTGACACCAGCACCATTGAAACAGTGATAATGTTACCTAAGCACCATAGACACAATGAAGGTGTTACCAATGCACCATTGAAACATTCATAATGTGACCAAAGCACCATAGACACGGTGAAGGTGTGACCTAAGCACCATTGAAACAATGATAATGTGACAAAAGGACCATAGACACAGTAAAAGTGTGATGACCACACTTTTACAATAGTGATAATGTGACTTAAGCACCATAGACACATAAATTTGTGACCAAAGCATAGTAGACACAGTGGACGTGTGACCAAAGTACCATTGAAACCGTGATAATGTGACCTAATGACCGTAGACAGCGTGACACTATGACCAAAACACCATTAAAACTATGATAATGTGACCAATGCACCATAGACATAGTGAAAGTGTGAACAAAGTACCATTAAAATCGTAATTATGTAACCTAAATACCATAGACAAAGTGAAGGTATGACAAAAGCACCAATGAAACAGTGATCATGTGGCTTACGCATCATAGACATAGTGAAAGTGTGACCAAAGCACCATGGAAACAGTGATTTGGTCACCAAAGTACCATAGCCATTGTGAAGGTGTGACCAAAGCACCATTGAAACATTGATAATGCGACCACAACACCATAGATACAGTGAACGTTTGACAAAGGCAACATTAAAACATTGTGAACGTGACTAAAGCACCATGGACACATAAAAGTGTGACCAAAGCACCATAAACAATGATAATATGACCTGAGCACTATCGATACAGTAAAAGTGTGATCAAAGCATCATTGAAGCAGTGATAGTGTGACCAACGAACCAAAGACGCACTGGAAGTGGGACCAACACACCATTGAAACAGTAATAATGTGACCAAAGCAACATAGACACATTTAAGGTGTTACTAGATAACCATTGAAACCGTGATAATGAGACCAAAGTACCATCGACAAGGTGGAAATGGGACCAACGCACCAATGAAACAGTGGTTAGGTGACCAAAACACCATAGACACGGCGAAGGTGTATTCAATGCACCATTTAAACCGTGATAATGTGACATAAGCAATAAAGACAAAGTCAGAGTGTGACCAAATCCCTTTGAAATAGTGATAATGTGACCAGAGCATAATAGACACGTAAAAGTGTGACCAAAGCACCAATGAAACAGTCATAATATGACCTAAGCAGAGTAGACTCAGTGAAAGTGTGACCAAAGCACCATTCAACAGCGATAATGAAACGTAAGCACCATAGACAAATTAAACGTGTAACCAAAGCAGAGTTAAAACAGTGTTTATTATGACATATGGACCATAACACACTGAAAGTGTCATTAAAGCACCATTGAAACAGTGGCAATGTGACCAAACCACCATAGACACGGTCAAAACGTGGTCAAAGAGCCATTGAAATAGTACAAATATGACATAAACACCATAGAAAAAGCAAATATCTGACCAAAACACCAATACAAGAGTGATACTGTGACATGAGGACCATAGACACAGTGAAATTGTGACCAAAGCGCCATTGAAACATTGATGGTATGACCTAAGCACCATATACACAGTTAAAGTGTGACCAAAGTACCATTGAAACAATAATAATGTGACCAAAGCACCATATTCACATTAACGTGTGCCCAAAGCACCGTTCAAACATTAACGGTGTGACCAAAGCACCAAAGACATAGTGAAGGTGTGACCAACGCACAATTGAAACACTGATAATGTGACCAAAGCACCATAAACACAGTGAATGTATGACCAAAACACCATTCAAACAGTGATGATTTGACTTAAGCAACAAAGAAACAATATGCGTGTGATCAAAGCACCATTGAAAAAGTGATAATGTGACCTAATTACCATAGCACAGTGAACGTGTGACCAAAGCATTGTTGAAACAGTAAAAACATGACTTAAGTACCACAGACACAGTGAAAGTGTGGCCAAAGCACCATTGAAAGAGATAATGTGACATAACCACTATAGACACAGTGAAAGTGTTACCAGAGCACAAATAAAACTATTATAATGTAACCAAAGCACTATATACATGTCAAAAGTATGACCAAAAAAGAACAAAAACATTTATAATGTGACCTAATAATTTAATACACAGTGAAAATGTGATCAAAGCACCATTTCAACAATGATACTGTGACCTAAGTACTATACACATAGTACAAGTGTGACCAAAACACCATTGAATGAGTGATAACGTGACCTAAGCACCATAGACACATTGAAAGTGTGACGAAAGCACCATTTATACTGTGGTAATCTGGCCTAAACACTACAGACACAGTGAGTGTGTGACCAACTCACCATTAAAAAATTGATAATGTGACCTAAGCACTATGGACACAGTGAAAGTGTGACATAAGCACCATTGAAGCATTGATAATGTGATATGAGTACTATATACATAGTGAAAGTGTGACCAAAGCACCATTCAAAAAGGGATGAAATAACCTTAGAACTGTAAACACATTGAAAGTGTGACAGAATCACCAGGAATACAGTGATGATGCGACAGAAGCACTACAAACTCTGTGCAAGTGTGACCAAAGGACCATTGAATCATTGATATTGTGAGCAAAGCACTTAGACAGAGTACAAGTGTGACCAAAGCACCATTGAAATAGTGATAATGTTACCTAAGTACAAAAGAAAGTGAACGTGTGACCAAAGCACCATTCAAACAGCGAGACATGACCTAAGCACCATATACATAGTGAACGTCTGACTAAAGAATCGTTGAAACAGTGATAGTTTGACATAAAAATTGTAGACACAGTGAAAGTGTGACCAAAAGCACCATCTAAAACATGATAATGTGACCTAAGCACTATAGAAACCGTGAAAATGTGACCATAACACCATTGAAACAGTGATAATGTGACCAAAGCACTAAAGACATAATGAAATTGTGACCAAATCACTCTTGAAATGGTGATAATGTGAACAATGCACTATAGACATGGTGAAAGTGTGACCAAAGCACCATTGAAAAAGTGATAAATTGACCCAAGGATTATATACATAATGGAAATGTGAACAATTACCATTGCAACAGTGATAGTGTAACACAAGCACCATGGACATAGTAAAATTGTGACCAAAGCACCATTGAAAAGGTGATAATGTGACATAAGCATCATAGACACAGTAAAAATGTGACCAAACTACCATCAAAACAGTGATAATGTGACGTAAGCGCAATAGAAACTGTGAAAGTGTGACCATATCACCATTGAAGGATTAATGATAGGACCTTAGCACTATAGACACACTGAACATGTGAGAAAAGCACCAATAAAATAGTGACAACGTGACATACACAGTAAAAATACAGTGAGCGTGTGACCAAAACACCATTAAAAAAGCGATTATGTGACCGAAGCACTGTAGAAACAGTGAAAGTGTGACAAACGCACCATTGAAACATAGTAAAGGTGGGACCAAGACATCACTGAAACAGTTATAATGTGACCAAAGCACCATAAACATAGTGAAAGTGTGATCAAAGCACCAATGAAACTGTGATAATGTATCCATAGCACCATGGACACACTCAAAGCATGAAAAAAGAACCATAGACACCATGAAAGTCTTATCAAAGCACCATTGAAACCGTGAAAATGTGACCTAAGCACTATAGAAAAAGTCACAGAGTGACCAAAGCACCACTGAAATAGTAATAATGTGACCTTAGCACCACGGACACAATGCAAGTATGACCAAAGCACAATTGAAAACAATGATATTTTGACTTAAGCACCATATACCCAGTCATGAAAGCACCATTAAACAGTGATAATGAGACCTGAGAGCTCCATAGACACAGTGAAGGTGTGACCAAAGCACCACGAAAATGGTGATAATGTGACCTAAGCACCACAAACACAGTGAAAGTAAGACCAAAGTACCATTGAAACAGTGATAATTCGACCAAGGCACCACTGACACAGTGAATGTGTGACCAAAGTACCATTGAAAGAGGTATAATGGGACCAAAGTACCAAAAACCACAATGAAAATCTAATGAAAGTACCATTGGAAAAGTCATAACGTGACCTAAGCACCATAGACATAGTGAAGCTGTGACAGTACCATTGAAACAATGATAATCTGACCAATGTACTATGGACACATTGAAACTGTGACATTAATGTTGAAACAATGATTCAGCGACCTAAGCACCATACAACCAGTGATAGTGTGATCTAAGCACCATTGAAAAAGTGATTATGTGACCTAAACACTATAGACACATTGAAAGTGTGACCAAAGTACCACTGAAACAGTCAAAATGTGATCTGACGACCATAGAAAGAAGGTGAACTTGTGACCAAAGCACAGTTGAAACAGCGATAATGTGACTAGACCAGGCTAGCCACGATGAAAGTGCAACCAAAGCACCATTAAAACATTGAAAATGTGACCAAAGCACCATAGACATCGTGACAATGTCACTAAAGCACCATTTAGACAGCGATGATTTGGCGTAGGCACCATAGATGGTGAAAGTGTGGCCAAAGTACCATTGAAACGGTCGTGATGTGCTCTAAGCACCATAAACACAATGAAAGTGTGACCAAAGCACCATTGAAGGAGAGATGGTGTGATCTAAGCACCATAGACACAATAAGTGTGTGAGGGAAGCAATATTGAAACAGTGATAATGTCACCGCATCAGCATAGACACAGCGAAAGGGTAACCAAAGACCATTGAAACAGTGATAATGTGACCAAGGCACAACAGACAAAGTGAACATGTGACCAAAGCACCATTGAAATACTGATAATATGACAAAAGCACCATAGACATGGTGAAAATGTGACCAAAGAACCATAGAAAAAGAAGTAATGTGACATAAGCACCATACACAATTAAAGTGTAACCAAAGCACCATAGAAAGCGTGATAATGTGACAGAAGCACCATAGACACTTGAAAGTGTAACCAAAGAACCATCAACATAGTGGTAGTGTGACCAAAACACCATAGACACTATGAAGGTGTGTCCAAAGCACCATTGAAACGGTGATAATGTGACCTAAGTACAATAAACATGTAGCATGCAACCAAAACACCATTACAACCCCAATAGTGTGACCAAAGTACCATAGACACAGTGAAACTGTGACGAAAGCACCATTGAAATACTGATAATGTGACCTAAGTACAATAGACACAATGAAAGTGTGACTAAGAGACCATTGAAACCGTGACAATGTGCCCTAAGCATCATAGACACACTGAGAGTGTTACAAACAATACCACTCAACTGGTGACAACGTGACCTGAGCACCGTAGACGCAGTAAAAGTGTGACCAAAGCACCATTGAAATAACGACGATGTGACCAAAGCACCATAGAAACAGTGAAAGTGTGATCAAATAACAATTGCAACTATGAAAATGTGACTATAGCACCATGCAGGCAAAAAGTATGACCAAAGCATCACTGAAATAGTGATAACGTGACTAAATCACCATGGACAATGAAAGTGTGACCAAAGCACAAATGAAACAGCAATAATGTGACCAGCGCACCATATACACGATGAAAGTGTGACCAAAGCACCACTGAAACAATGATAATGTAACCTAAGCACCATAGAAACAGTGAATGTGTGACCAGAGCACAATTGAAACGGTGATAATGTGACCAAAGAGCCATATACACAGTGAAAGTGTGACCAAAGCACACTTGAAATGAAAATGATATGACCAAAGTAACATAGACACAGTCAAAGTATGACCAATACACCATTGAAACAGTGACAGTGTGACCAAAGCACAATAGACACTGTGAAAGTGGAACCAAAGTACTATGAAAACTGTGATAATGTGACCAAAGCACCAAAGACACAGTACACATGTGATTAAAGCACCATTGAAATAGTGATAATGTGACAAGCACACCATAGACACGGAGAATGTGTGACCAAAGCACCATGGAAATACCAATGAGAGTGACCTAAGCACTGTATACAGAGTGAAAGTGTGACCACAACATTATTGAAACAGGTACAATGTGACCAAAGCACCATAGACAGCGTGAAAACGTGAGCAAATCACTGTTGAAAGAGTGAAAATGTGACCAAAGCAGCATAGACACGAAGAGAGTGTACTCAAAGCACCATGGAAACCGTGATGATGTGACCAAGGCACCAGAAACACAGTGAATGTTTGACCAAAGTACCATTGAAAGAGTGATAGTGTGACCAAAGTACCATGGACACAGTGAAAATGTGACCAATGCGCCATTGAGACAGTGATAATGTGACATAAGCACCATAGACAGTTAAAGTGTAACCAAAGCACAATTGGAACAGTGATAATGTGAACTAAACATCATTGACACCGTGACAGTGTGTTCAGAGCACCATTGAAACAGTGATAATGTGACATAAGCACCATAGACACAGTGAAGTTGTGACCACAGCACCATTGAAACAATGATAATGTGACATTAGCACCATTGAAAAGTAATAATGTTACCTAAGCACTATAAATACAGTCAAAGTGCAAGAAACGTCCCACTAAAAGGGTGATCATATGGCCTTAGCGCCATAAAAAGGTTAAAGTGTGACCAAAGCACCAATAGTTACATTATCACATTTTAAACGGTGATTTGGTCACACATTCACTGTGTGTATGATGCTTATGTCTCATTATCACCAGTTTCATGGTACTTTTGGCACACGTTCAATGCGTCCATGATGCTTTGGTAACTTATCACTTTATGAATCGTGCTTTGGTCATGTATTCACTGTGTTTATGGTGCTAAGAGCACAGTATCAGCTTTTCAATGGTGCTTTGTTCAACCTTTCACTGTGTCTATCATACTTATGTCACATTATCACTATTTCAACATGGCTTTGGTCACATTTTCACTCTGCCTGCTGTCCCTTGGTCACACGGTAACTGTTTATTGGTACTTTGGTCACACTTTCACTGTGTTTTTGGTGTTGTGGTTACATTATCGTTGTCTCAATGGTCCCTTGGTCATACTTTCACTGTGTCTGTACTGCTTTGTTCACATTTTCACTGTTTCAATTGTGCTTCGGTCGCACTTTTAGTGTGTCTATGGTCCTTAGGCCACAAGATCGTTGTTTTAATGGTGCTTTGGTCACACTTTTATGTATCCATGGTGCTTTGCTGACATTATCATCGTTTCAATGGTGCTTGTGTCACATTTTCACTGTGTCTATGGCGCTTGAGTTACATCGTCACTATTTCAATGGTTCTTTGGTCATGTTTTCACATTGTCGTGGTCCTTTGGTCACTTTAGCACTGTTTCAATGGTACGTTGGTCACACATTTGTTGTGTATGTGGTTATTTGGTCACATTCTCTCTGTTCCAATGGTATTTTGGTCACAATGTCACTGTGTATATGGTGCTTTTGTCACATTATCACAGTTTCAATGGTACTTTGGTCACCCTTTCACTGTCTCTATAGTGTATAGGTCACAACATTGCTGTTTGAATGGTGCCCTGGTCAAACGTTTGCTGTATCTACGGTGCATAGGTCACATTATTACTGTTGCAATTGTGCTTTGGTCACACCTTCACTGTGTCTATGGTGGTGTGGTAACATTACCACTGTTTTCATGGTGCTTTGGTCATATTTCTACCGTTTATATATTGCTCAAATCATATTAGTACTGTTCGAATGGTGATTTGGTCATACTTGTACAGTTTATATGGTGTTTTGGTCACATTATCACCCTTTCAATGGTGCTTTGGTCACATTTGCATTGTGACTATGGTGCATAGGTCACATTATCACTGTTTTAATGATGCTTTTGATACACTTTCACTATGTCTTAACGCGTAGGTCACATAATCACAGTTTCAATGGTCCTTTGGTCACACCTTCAATGTGTCTATGGTGCTTTGGTCACTTATAACTATTTTTGTGGTGCTTTGGTCACACATTCACTGTGTCCATGGTGCTTTGGTCACATTATCACTATTCAATGGTCCATTAGTGAAACTTTCACGTCGTACGCCGTGCTTTGGTTACATGATCGTTATTTCAATGTTGTTTTGGTCACACTTTCACTCTTCCTATGGTCCCTTGGTCACATTACCACTGTTTCTATGATGCTTGGTCACATTGGCAATGTTTCAATGGTACATTGGTCAAACGTTCATTGTCTCAGGAACACACTGGGTTTCTGACCACTGTGTTTTTGACCAGTGTGTTTCTGACCACTGCGGTTCTGAACAATGTGTTTCCGACCACTCTGTTTCTGGCCAATGTGTGTGTGACTACTGCGTTTCTGACCACCGTGTTTCTGACCACCATGTTTCTGACCAGCGTATTTCTGACCAGTGTGTTTCTGGCCACTGTGTTTCTGACCAGTGTGTTTCTAACCAGCGTGTTTCTCACAACTCTATTTCTGACCACTGTGTTTCTGACCAGTGTCCTTGCGACCACTGTGTTTCTGACCAGTGTGTTTCTGACCAGTGTGTTTATGACAACTGAGTTTCTGACCAGTGTGTTTCTGACGACTGTGTTTCTGACCAGTGTGTTTCTGACCAGTGTGTTTTTGACCACTGTGTTTCTGAATAGTGTGTTCCTGACCAGTGTGTTTCCATGTTGACTTCGATTTCCAACTTTTGGGGCAAAAGTCTAAGTCGGAGAGTCGGTCAAAGTAGACTTAAAGTCGACTTAGATATTGGAAGTGCAAAATAGATCATGAGTTGCTGGTTCCAACGCAAGTTGAATTGCTAAATTCCGTTAAGTTTGGAGAAAGTTATGAATATTCAAACTTGGGATGTGCATAAAGACCTCATCCAGCTACATTTTGTTTACAAATGGCTTCCTATGACATCATATATTTGTTTTATATGCATTCAACTAAGTGGTGAAAGACACGTATCTAATGTTTTTTACTACAGTGTACTTGAGACGCAGTACTTGGCACAACATAATGAGCCTCCTACCCAGTTGGAGGAAAACCGACTTCCGACTTGGCTCATCAGGAGCCAACTTCCGACTTTCGACTTCCGACTTGGCCATCGACTTCGACTGCCCAAAGTCAACATGGGTGTGTTTCTGACCACTGTGTTTCTCACCAGTGTGTTTCTTACCAACGTGTTTCTGTGTTTCAATGGTGCCTGTGTCTATGGTGCTTATGTCACATTATCACTGTTTCAATTGTGATTTGGTCATAATCTCATTACGTCTACGGTGATTTTACCACATTTCATCAATTTCAATGGTGCTTTGGTCACACTTTCACTGTGTCTATCGTGCTTTCGACACATTCTCACCTTTTCAATGGCGCTTTGGTCACACTTTCACTGTGTCTATGGTGCCTTTGTCACATTATCACTCTTTCATTGGTACTTTGGTCATGTGTTCACTGTGTCCACGGTGCTTGGATCACATTATCACTGTTTGAATGGTGCTTTGGTTGCACTTTCCCTCTGTCTACAGTGTTTTGGTCATGTTATCACAGTTTCAATGGTAATTTGGTCACACTTTCACCAATTCTATAGTGCTTATGTCATATTATCAATGTTGCAGTGGTGATTTGCTCATAACAATGCCCTGTCTACGGTGTTTTGGTTAAATTATTATTTTCCAATGGTGCTTTGGTTACACTTTCATCATGTCTATGGTGCTTTGGTTACATTATCAGTGTTTCATTGGTGCTTTGGTCACACGTTCACTACGTTTACGATGCGTTGGTAACATTATCACTATTTTACCGGTGCTTTTGTCAGAATGTTACTGTGTTTAAGGTGCTTAGCTCACATTATCATTGTTTCAATGGTGCTTTGGTCACTCTTTCACTGCGTCTATGGTGCTTTGGTCACATTATCACAGTTTCAATTGTGTTTTGGTCACACTTTCACTGTGTGTATAGTGCGTATGTCGCATGACCCTTGTTTAAATGGTGCTTTGGTCACACTTTAGCTGCTTCTATGGTGCTTCAATTACATTATCACTGTTGAAATGGTGCTCTGTTCACACTTTCACCGTGTCTATGGTGGTGTGGTATCTCATTACTGCTTCAATGGTGCGTTGGTCACACTCCTACTGTTTCTTTAATGCTTAAATCATATTATCATTGTTTCAATGGTGATTTGGTCATTCTTCTATAGTTTCTGTGGTGTTTTGGTCGCATCACACTCTTTCAATTGTGCTTTTGTCACACTCACATTGTGTCTATGGTGCTTAGGTCACATTATCACTGTTTTAATGGTGCCTTGGTCACCCTTTCACTGTGCCTACAATGCTTAGGTGACATCATCATTGTTTCATTGGAGCTTTGGTCTCACCTTTACGTGTCTATGGTGCTTCAGTTACATTATCACTTTTTTCAATGGTGATTTGTTCACACTTTCACTGTCTATATGGTACTTTGGTCACATAATCACTGTTTGAATGGTAGTTTGGTCGTATTTTTACTGTATCAATAGTGCTAAGGTTACCTTATCACCTTTTCAATGTTGCTTTGGTCACACTTTACCTGTGTTTACAGTGCTGAGCTCACAATATCATTGTTTCCTTGGTGCTTTAGTTACAATTTCACTCGGTATACGGTGCTTATGTCATGTTATCATTGTTTCAATGGTGCTTTTGTCACACTTTTACTGTGTCTATGTAAGTGGGGTTACATTATCTCTGCATGAAGGGTGCTTGGGTCATACATTCACTGTGTACATGGTACATTTGTCACGTTATCACTGTTTCAGTGACGCTTTGGTCACACGTTTTCAGTGTGTATGTTGTTGAGGTGACATTGTGACTGTTTCAATGATGCTTTGGTCACTCTTTCACTCTGTCTATGATAATCTGGGCACATTATCCCAGTTTCCATGGTACTTTAGTCACACTTTCATTGTGCTTAGGATGCTTTGGTCACTTTATAACTGTTTCAATGGTGCTTTGGTCGCTCTTTAGAGATGTATTTGGTGCTTAGTCACATTATCATTATTTCAATGATGCATTGGTAACACTTTCACTATGTCTATGGTGCTTAGGTCACATGATCATTGTTTCAATTGTGCTTTGGTCACACTCTCACTGCGTCTATGGTGCTTTGGTCACATAATTACTATTTGAATGGTGTTTGGGTCCTACTTATATTGTGTCTTTGGTGCGTTGGTCACATCGTAACAGTTTCAATGGTGCTGTGGTCACACCTTTACTAACTGTATGGTTCTTCAATCACACTTTCACAGTGTTCATGCTACTTTAGTCTAGCTTTAACTATGTCTATGGTGCTTAGGTCACTTCTCACTGTTTCAATGGTGCCTTGGTCGCACCTTCATTGTGTCTATGGTGCTTATGTCATGTAATCACTGTTTTCATGGTTCCTTGGTCATGATTTCACTATGTGTGTGGTTCTTTGGTTAGATCATCACTGTTTCAATGGCGCTTTGGTCACAATTTTACTATGTATGTGGTGTTTTGATTAAATTATGATTGTTCCAATGGTGCTTTGGTCACACTTTCATGATGTCTATGGTCCTCTGGTCATATTATCATTGTTTCAATGGTGCTTTGGTCACACGCTCACTACGCCTACGATGGTTTGGTCACATTATCACTGCTTAAGTGGTGCTTTGGTCAGACGTGTATTGTGTTTATGGTGCTGAGGTCATATTATCATTATTTCAGTGGTGCTTTGGTCACACTTTCTCCGCATCAATGGTGCTTTGGTCATATAATTACAGTTTCCACGGTGCTTTGGTCACACTTTCATGTAAATAGTGCTTAGGTCACATTATCACTGTTTCAATGGTGCGTTGGTCACACGTTTGCTGTTTCTACGGTACTTATGTCACATTCTCACTGTTTCAATGGTGCTTTCGTCACACGTTCACTGTGTCTTTGGCTGTGTGGTCATATCAAAACTGTTTCAATAGTGCTTTGTTCACACTTCTACTGTTCCCACGGTGCTTGACTCATGTTATCACTGTTTCAATGGTGATTGTGTCATACTTGTACTGTTTCTATGGTGCTTAGGTCACATTATCACTGTTATCCCGCCACCTATGGCGGGTGCCAGATTCCACTCGCCCAACACCCGATTTTCGGGCTAGGCTAACTTTCTGAATACTCACTCAAATCGAATAATTCAGTGCTCGATCCTGCATGGAAAACTCCAAGGAATCCAAATACAAAGTCAGATCAGGTGTTCGACCACTCCTCAGTGGTCGAACCAGGGAGTACAATCAACAGCACTCATGGCAAGGGGCACACCATGTCAACAGCATGAGGCACGAGGCACGAGGCACGAGGCACAAGAGGCGCAAGGCGCAATGCGCAATGCGCAAGGCGCAATGCCCAAGGCGCAAGGCGAAATGCACAAGGTGCAAGGCGGAAGGCGCAAGGCACGAGGCATGAGGCACAAGGCACAAGGCACAAGGCACGAGGCAGGAGGCACGAGGCACGAGGCATGAGGGACGAGGCACAAGAGGAGCAAGGTGCAGGGCGCAAGGCGCAATGCACAAGGCACACTGCCCAAGGCGCAAGGCGCAAGGCGCAAGGCGCAAGGCGCAAGGCGCAAGGCACAAGGCGGAAGGCGCAAGGTGAAAGGCGCAAGGCGCAAGGCGCAAGGCGCAAGGCGCAAGGCCCCAGGCGCAAGGCGCAAGGCGCAATGCGCAAGGCACAAGGAGCAAGGCGCAAGGCGCAAGGCGCAAGGCGCAAGGAGCAAGGCCGCAAGGCCCAAAGCACAAGGCGTAAGACACAAGGCGCAAGGCGCAAGGCGCAAGGCGCAGGGGACAAGACACAAGGCACAAGGCACAAGGCACAAGGCACAAGGCACACGGCACAAGGCCCAAGGCGCAAGGTGCAAGGCCCAAGGCGCAAGGCGCAAGGCGCAAGGCGCAATGCCCAAGGCCCAAGGCCCAAGGCCCAAGGCCCAAGGCCCAAGGCTCAAGGCCCAAGGTCCAAGGCCAAAGGCCTAAGGCCCAAGGCCTAAGGCCCAAGGCCCAAGGCCCAAGGCCCAAGGCCCAAGGCCCAAGGCCCAAGGCCCAAGGCCCAAGGCCTAAGGCCCAAGGCCCAAGGCCCAAGGCCCAAGGCCCAAGGCCCAAGGCCCAAGGCCCAAGGCCCAAGGCCCAAGGCGCAAGGCCCAAGGCCCAGGGCCCAAGGCCGAAGGCCCAAGACACAAGGCCCAAAGCCAAAGGCCCAAGGCCCAAGGCCCAAGGCCGAAGGCCCTAGGCTCAAGGCCCAATGCCCAAGGCCCAAAGCCCAAGGCAACAAGGCGCAGAGCGCAAGACGTAAGAGGATGGCACAAGGCACAAGGCACAAGGCACAAGGCGCAAGGCACAAGGCACAAGGCACAAGGCACAAGGCGCAAGGCGCAAGGCACAAGGCACAAGGCACAAGGCGCAAGGCGCAAGGTGCACGGCATGCGGCACGAGGCACGAGGCACGAGACACGAGGAACAAGGCATGAGGCATGAGCCACAAGAGGCGCAAGGCGCAAGGCGCAAGGCACAAGGCGCAAGGGGCAAGGCGCAAGGGGCAAGGGGGAAGGCACAAGGCGCAAGGCGCAAGGCGCAAGGCACGATGCACGAGGCACGAGGCACGACGCATGAGGCACAAGGCACGAGGCATGAGCCACAAGAGGCGCAAGGCGCAAGGCGCAAGGCACAAGGCGCAAGGGGCAAGGCGCAAGGGGCAAGGGGGAAGGCACAAGGCGCAAGGCGCAAGGCGCAAGGCACGATGCACGAGGCACGAGGCACGACGCATGAGGCACAAGGCACGAGGCATGAGGCACGAGGCACAAGGCACGAGGCACGAGGCACGAGGCACGAGGCATGAGGCACGAGGCACAAAAGGCGCAAGGTGCAAGGCGCCATGCCCAAGGCGCAATGCCCAAGGTACAAGGCGCAGAGCGAAAGGCACAAGGCGCAAGGCGAAAGGCGCAAAGGGTAAGGCGCAAGGCGCAAGGCGCAAGGCGCAAGGGGCAAGGGGGAAGTCGCAAGGCGCAAGGCACGAAGCACGAGGCACAAGGCATGAGGCACGAGGCACAAGGCACCAGGCACGAGGCACGAGGCACGAGGGAGGAGGAGCAAGAGGCGCAGGGTGCAAGCCGCAATGCCCAATGCGCAATGCCCAAGGCGCAAGGCGCAAGGCGCAAGGCACAAGGCCCAAGGCGCAATGCCCAGGGCGCAAGGCGCAAGGCGCAATGCCCAAGGCGCAATGCCCAAGGCCCACGGCCCAAGGCCCAGGGCCCAAGGCCCAAGGCCCAAGGCCCAAGGCCCAAGGCCCAAGCCCAAGGCACAAGGCCAAAGGCACAAAGTCCAAGGCCCAAGGCCCAATGCCCAATGCCCAATGCCCAAGGCCCAAGGCCCAAGGCCCAAGGCCGGAGGCCAAAGGCACAAGGCCCAAGGCCAAAGGCCCAAGGCACAAGGCACAAGGCAACAAGGCGCAAGGCACAAGGCGCAATGCGCAAGTTGCAAGGCGCAAGGCGCGCGGCACGAGGCACAAGGCACAAGGCACAAGGCACGCGGCGCAAGGCACAAGGCGCAAGGCGCAAGGGCCAATGTGCCTATTGTGCTTTGGTCACATTATCACTATTGCAGTGGTGCTTTGGTCACATTTTCACTGTGTCCATGGTGCCTTGCTCACGTCATCACTGTTTCAATGGTGCTTTGGTCTCACTTTCTCTGTGTATGGTACTTATGTCAAGTTATCAATGTGTCCATGGTCATCTGGTCACATTTTCATTGTGTATATGGTGCTTTGGTCACATTATCACTGTTTTAATGGTACGTTGGTCATACTTTCACTATGGTTATGGTGCGTTGGTCATATTATCATTGTTTCAATGGAGCGTTTGTCACACTTTCACTGTGTCTTTGGTGCTTCCATCATATTGTCACTGTTTTCATGGTACTTTGGTCACACGTTCATTGTGGCTGTGGTGGTCTGGTCACATTATCGCTGTTCAATGGTGCTTTGGTCACAATTTCTTCTTTTTATGGTTCCAAGTCACATGATCACCCTTTTAGTGGGACTTTTCTCACACTTTCACAGTATTTATAGAACTTAGGTAACATTATCACATTTTGAATGGTGATTTGGTAACACTTTAACAGTGTCTATGGTGCTTAGGTCACATTATCATTGTTCAATGGTGCTGTGATCACAACTTCACTGTGTCTATGGTCCTTATGTCACATTATCACCGTTTCAATGGTGCTTTGACAACCCTTTGACGGTGTCAATGATGTTTATTTCACACTATCACTCTTCCATTTTTGCTTTGGTTACAGTTGAACTGTCTACGGTGCTTATGTAACATTATCACTGTTTCAATGGCGCGTTGGTCACTTTTTCACTGTGTCCATGGTGCTTTGGTCACATTATCACTCTTTCAATGGTACTTTGGTCAAACATTCACTGTGTCTCTGGTGCCTTGGCCACATTATCACGGTTTCAATGGTGCTTTGGGTACACTTTCTTTGTGCCTGTGTTGCTTTGGTCACATTTTCACTGTTTCAATTGTGATTTGCTCACATTTTCACGCTGTCTATGGTGCTTCGGTCACATTGGAACTGTTTCAATAATGTTGTGGTCACACTTTCACTGTGTGTATAGTGTTGGGTCACTCTCATCACTATTTCCGTAGTGCTTTGGTCACACATTCTGTGTGTCTATGGTGCGCTTGTCACATAATCACTCTTTCAATGGTGTTTTAATTACACGTTTACTGAGTCTTTGGTGCGTTGGTCACATTATCACAGTTTCAATGGTACTTTTGTTTCACTTTCACAGTGTCTATGGTGCTTTGGTCACATTCTCACTGTTTCAATGGTGCATTGGTCATACATTCACTGTGTCTATGGTACTTTGGTCACATTGTTTTTGTTTCAAGTGTGCTTTGGTCACACTTTCACTGTGTATATGGCTCTTTGGTCACATTATCGCCGTTTCCATTGTGCTTTGGTCACACTTTTACTGTTTCTATGGTGCTCATGCTACATTCTTATTATTTCAGTGGTGCATTGGTCACGCGATCATCGTGTATATGGTGCCTTGGTCACATTATCACAGTTTCAATTGTGCTTTTATCACGCTCTCATTGTCCGTGGTGCTCTGGTCACATTATCAATATTTCAATGGTGCTTTGGTTATACTTTCACTGTTTGTATGGTGCTATGGTCACATTATCATAGTTACAAGTGTGCTTTGATCAAACTTTCACTGTTTCTATTGTGCTTTGCTCACATCATTGTTATTTCAATGGTGCTTTGCTCACACATTTACTGCGTCTATGGTGCTCAGGTCACGTTATCACGATTTGAGTGGTATTGTTGGTCACACTCTGAGTGTGTCTATGGTGCTAGGTCACATTGTCACAGTTTCAATGGTCTCTTAGTCACTCTTTCATTGTGTCTATGGTACTTAGGACACATTATCCCTATTTCAATGGTGCTTTGGTCACAGTTTCATTGTGTCTATTGTACTTAGGTCACACTATATGTGTTTCAATGGTGTTATGGTTACCTGTTACGTGTCTATGGTACTTAGGTCACATTATCACTGTCTCAATGGTGCTTTGGACACACCTTCACTGTGTCTATGGTGTTTTGGTCTCATTATCACTGTGTTAATGGTTATTTGGACATACTTTCAAGTGTCTATGGTGCTTATGTCACATTATCACTGTTTCAATGGTGCGTTGGTCACACTTTAATTGTGTATGGTGCTTAGGTCACAATGTCACTATTTCAATGGTGCTTTTGTCACACTTTCATTGTGTCTATGGTGCTTTTGTCATGTTATCACTCTTTCAATATTGCTCCAGTCACACATTTACTGTGTCTGTGGTGCTTATATCACACCATCTCTCTTTCAATGGTGCCTTGGTCACACTTCCGTTGTGTTTATGGTGCTTAGAGCACATCACATCTGTTTCAATGGCACTTTGGTCACACTTTCACCATCTATGGTGCTTAGGTCAAATAACCACTACCTCAATGGTGCTTTGGTAACACTGTCATTGTGTCTATGGTACTTTGGTCACATTATCACTGTTTCGATGGTGCTTTGGTCACACTTTCACTGTGTCTATGGTGCTTTGGTCATATTTACAATGTTTTAATGGTGGTGTGGTTGCACTTTCATCGTGTCTAACCTGGTCTAGTCGCATTATCGCTGTTTCAAGTGTGACCAAAGCACCACTGAAAGAGTGCCAATGTGACCAAAGCACCACAGGCAAAGTGAAAGAGTGACCAAATATCCATTGGAACAGCAATAATCTGACCTAAGCCCTATAAACATTGTCAAAGTGTGACGAAAGCACCATTGAAACAGTGATAATGTAACCTAAGTACCGTAGCCACAATGAAAGTATGTGCAAAGCACCATTGGAACAGTGATAATGTGACATAAGCATGATAGACAGAGTACAAGTGTGACCAAAGCACCATTGAAATAGGGATAATGTCTCCAAAGCACCATAGACACAGTGAAATTGTGACAAAAGAACCATTCTAATAGTGACAATGTGCCCAAAATACCATTGACACAAAAATGTGACCAAAGCACCATGGAAATAGTGATAATGTGACCTAAGCCCTATGGAAGTGTGACCAAAGCAGTACTAAAATGGTGATAATGTGACCAGAGCAACATTGCAACAGCAAGGTTGTGACCAAAGCACCATTCAAACAGTGGTAATGTGACAAAAGCACCATATACAGAGTGAAAGTGTGACAAGAGAACCATTGAAAATGTGATAATGATACCAAATCCCCATAGACATAGTAGAAGTATGACAAAGGCACCATTGAAACAGTGATAACGTGACACAAGCACCATAGACACAATGAAGATGTGACCAAAGCACCCTTGAAACATTGATAATGTGACCAAAGGACCATAGACACGCTGATGGTGTGAGCAAAGCACGCTAAAACCATGATAATGTGACAAAAGCACCATAGACACAATGAAAGTGTGACGACTACACCATTTCAACAGTGATAATGTGACCAAAGCACCATAGACACATAAAACTGTGACCAAAGCACCATTGACACAGTGGTAATATGACCTAAGCACAATAGAAACAGTGAATGTGTGACCAATGCACCATTGAGTGCATAGTTAAAATGTGACCTAATGACCATAGACAATGTGACAGTGTGACAAAAACACCATCGAAACAATGATAATGTGACCAAAGCACCATGGAACCAGTGAAAGCGTGACCAACGTACCATGCAAATAATAGTTATGTGACCTAAATACCATAGACGCAGTGAAAGTGTGACCAAAGCACCAATGAAACAGTGATCATGTGACCTGCACATCATATATATAGTGAAAGTATGACCAAAGTACCATGGAACCAGTGATAATGTGATGAAAGTGCCATAGCCATTGTGAAGGTGTGACCAAAGCACCATTTAAATATTGATAACACGACCTAAGCACCAACGACACAGTGAACGTTTGACAAAGGCACCATTCAAACAGTGATAATGTGATAAGAGCACCATGGACACATAAAATCGTGACCAAAGCACCATGTGAAACAGTGATAATGTGACCTAAGCACTATAGATACAACAAAAGTGTGACCAAAGAACCATTGCAGTTGTGATAGTGTGACCAGTGAACCAAAGACACAGTGGAAGTGGGACCATAATACATTTAGAACATAATTTAATGAGACCAAAGCACCATAGATACAGTTAAGGTGTTACCAGATAACCATTGAAACCGTGATAATGAGACCAAAGCACCACAAACATAGTGGAAATGTGTCCAAAGAACCAATGAAAAAATGGTTATGTGACCAAAACACCATGGACACAGTGAAGGTGTATTCAATGCACCATTTAAATAGTGACAATGTGACCTAAGCACTAAAGACACAGTCAAAGTGTGACCAAACCCCCATTGAAACGGTGAGAATGTTACCAAAGCACCACAGATACATAAAAGTGTGACCAAAGCACCATTGAAACAGTGATATCATGACACAAGCACAATACTCAGTGAAAGTGTAACCAAAGCACCGTTGAACAGTGAGAATGTTAACTAATAACAACAGACAGAGCAAACGTGTGACCAAATCACAATTGAAACAGTGATGATATGACGTACAGACCATAGACATAGTGAAAGTGTTATTTAAGCACCACTTAAACAGTGACAATGTGACCAACGCACCATATACATAGTGAAATCGTGGTGAAAGAGCCATTGAAACAGTATAAATGTGACCTCAACACCATGCAAGCAGTGAAAATGTGACCAAAGAACCGATGAAACAGTGAGAATGTGACCTAAGCACCATAGACATAGTGAGATTGTGACCAAAGCACCATTGAAATATTGATTATATGACCTAAGCACCATAGGCACAGTAAGAGAGAGACCAAAGTACCATTGAAACAATGAAAATGTGATCAAAGCACCATAGGCACATAAGCCCGTGCCGAAAGCACCATTGAAATAGTAATAACGTTACCAAAGCACCAGACACAAAGTGAAGGTGTGACCAAAGCACCATTGAAACAGCGATGATGTGACGTAAGCAACATAGACAATATGCGTGTGATCAAAGCACCATTGAAACAGTGATAATGTGACCGTGTACCATAGCATAGTGAACGTGTGACCAAAGCACGATTAAACTGTGAAAATGTGACCTAAGCACCATAGATACAGTGAAAGTGTGACATACGCACAATTGATAAATGATAATGTGACATACGCATCATAGACACAGTTGAAGTGTGACCAAAGCACCATTGAAACAGTGATAGTGTGACCTAACCACTATAGACACATTGAAAGTGTCACCAAAGCACCATTGACATAGTGAAAACCTGACCAAAGCACCAAACATATAGTGAAGGTGTGACCAAAGTACCATTGAAACAGTGATAATGTGACCAAAATAACATAGACACAGTGGAAGTGTTACCAAAGCACCAATGAAACAGTGATAATGTGACCTAAGCTCCATAGACAGAGTGTTAATTTGCCATAAGCACCATAGACAGTGAAATAATGAACAAGGCACAATTGAAAGAGTGATCATGTCACGTGAGCACCATAGACAAAGTGACATTGGGACCAAAATACCATTGAAACAATTATAATGTGACCAAAGCAGCACAAGACAGACAAAGAATAACAAAAAGCACCATTGAAACAGTGATAATGTGACCGAAGCACCAAAGATACAGTGAAAGTGAGACCAAAGCACAATAAAAAAAGTGATAATGTGACATAGGCACTAAAGGCACAGTGAAATCATGATCAAAGCACCATTGAAACTGTGGTAATGTGATCAAATCACCAATGGTTCAATAAATGTGTGACCAAAGCAACACTGAAACTGACACAATGTGAAAGAAACACAACGGACACAGTAAAAGCGCGATAAAAGCACCATTGAAACTGTGATAATGTGACAAAATCATCATATATTAAAAGAAGGTGTGATAAAAGCAACACTGGACTGAGATAATGTGACCAACCTACCATAGACACAATGAAAGTAAGACCAAAAGACCATCAAAACAATGCAAATGTGACATAATAACCATCTACACATTGGATGTGTGACCAACGCACCAGTGAAAGAGCGATAATACGACCAACGCACCATTGACATAGTGAAATTGTGACCAAATCACCATTCAAATAGTAGTAATGTAAGCAGAGCACCACAGAAAAGGTACAAGTATTATCAAAGCACCATATAATTAGTGATATTGTGACATAAGATCCATAAACACAGTGAAAATGTAACAAACAAATCATTGAAATTGTGATATTGTGACCAAAGCAACATATACACCACGAAAGCGAGACCAAAGCACCATTGAAATAGAGATAGTATGACCAACATCCCATAGACACAATACAACTGTGACAAAAGTACCATTGAAAGAGTGATAATGTGATTAAAATACCATAGACACATAAGAATGTGACCAAAGCATCATTGAAACAATGATAATGTGACAAAAGCACCATATACACTGTGAAAGTGAGACAAAATAACCATTGAAACTGTGATAATGAGACCAAGTCCCCATAGACACTGTAGACGTGTGACAACAGCACCATTGAAATAGCAGTGTTGACCTGGCAACCCCGAACCCTGGCACATCGATGTCCACCCCGGCACATCGATGTGACCCCCCCCCCCCACAACGGCCACCCCGGAACCACGGGCTTTTCTGGGGTCAGAATGTGCATTATCTTGCTTGTCCTGGGCGCTGTATACATGGCCAGCGGCCTATTTTCCCCATTTTGCAGTCGCGGGTCATCTCCGCTGCCGCTCCCATTTCCTCTTCTTCGCGCGGTCGACCGCGTTGACTCACGCTGACAGCATTCGACGTCGAATGCTATGACCTGGCAATCAGATTTCAATGACAAACTTCAGATCAAGACCGCGATGTAATCCTCTAGCTTAAAATAGTGATGATCTAAGCTCCGTGCTAAAAGATTCAAGTTGGAAGTGCAAATCCTAGACATCAGACCGCCCACTACGAATTTCCCAAATCGAAGTTTGGAGTTCGGAGTTCAGATTACGAAGTTCGAAGTTTGAAAGTTCAAAAGTGTGATGCTTGGATTTCCCATTCTGCCATCGAAGTTCCGAGTTCGAAGCTCGATGTTTAAAAACCGTCCTTCGGCTATCGGGCTGTAGGGTTTGCTTGTGAAACGTCAATAGGCAACCATGCAAAGTATCTATATGAGCATGAAACCCTATGCACGAGTTTTATCTAGAAAAGCAATGTTTTGTTCTAACTGGAAGGGTTTGTGTGGAAAAAAGGGGGGGCGGGGGGTGATGCGGCGGGCCGGCAGACGGGGTATGGGGGAGAG
>SZWC01000780.1:253892-294856 GCA_023375785.1 Penium margaritaceum | reverse complement strand
GGGGGGGGGCTGGGGGCTGGGGGCGGGGGCATATCGCTTGGACTTCGAGCGTGAACTCGATCCACATCGATGCCCCATCGATGTGGATCGCGGTTCCGCGGCCGCGGTGATAGGGTCACCCCGGAACCCCGGGTCAACACTGTGAAATAGTGATAATGTGACCTAAGCACCATAGACACGATGAAGGTGTTACCAATGCACCATTGAAACATTCATAATGTGACCAACGCACCATAGACTCGGTGAAGGTGTGACGAAAGCACCATTGAAACAATGATAATGTGACAAAAGCACCATAGACACAGTAAAAGTGTGATGACCACACTTTTACAATAGTGATAATGTGACTTGAGCACCATAGACACATAAATTTGTGACCAAAGCATAGTAGACACAGTGAACGTGTGACCAAAGTACCATTGAAACCGTGATAATGTGACCTAATGACCGTAGACAGCGTGACACTGTGACCAAAACACCATTAAAACTACGATAATGTGACCAATGCACCATAGACATAGTGAAAGTGTGACCAAAGTACCATTAAAATAGTAATTATGTAACCTAAATACCATAGACAAAGTGAAGGTGTGACAAAAGCACCAATGAAACAATTATAATGTGACATACGCATCATAGACATAGTGAAAGTGTGACCAAAGCACCATGGAAACAGTGAGTTGGTCACCAAAGTACCATAGCCATTGTGAAGGTGTGACCAAAGCACCATTGAAACATTGATAATGCAACCACAACACCATAGATACAGCAAACGTTTGACAAGGGCGCCATTAAAACATTGTGAACGTGACTAGAGCACCATGGACACATAAAAGTGTGACCAAAGCACCATGAACAATGATAATATGACCTAAGCACTATAGATACAGTGAAAGTGTGACCAAAGCATCATTGAAGCAGTGATAGTGTGACCAACAAACCAAAGACGCAGTGGAAGTGGGACCAACACACCCTTGAAACAGTAATAATGTGACCAAAGCACCATGGACACATTTAAGGTGTTACTAGAGAACCATTGAAACCGTGATAATGAGACCAAAGTACCATACACTTGGTGGAAATGGGACCAATCCACCAATGACAGTGGTTATGTGACCAAAACACCATAGACACGGCAAAGGTGTATTAAAGGCACCATTTAAACCGTGATAATGTGACCTAAGCAATAAAGACAAAGTCAGAGTGTGACCAAATCCCTTTGAAATAGTGATAATGTGACCAGAGCATAATAGACACGTAAAAGTGTGACCAAAGCACCAATGAAACAAATATAATATGACCTAAGCACAATAGACTCAGGGAAACTGTGACCAAAGCACCATTCAACAGCGGCAATGTAACCTAAGCACCATAGAAAAAGTCAACGTGTAAACAAAGCACATTTGAAACAGAGTTATTATGACGGATGGACCATAACACAGTGAAAGTGTCATTGAAGCACCATTAAAACAGTGACGATGTGACCAAACCACCATAGACACAGTGAAAACGTGGTCAAAGAGCCATTGAAATAGTACAAATGTGAAGTCACAAAACCCTAAACCCTAAACCCTATTAGGTTTAGGGTTTAGGGTTGTGAAGTCACAAAATCCTAAACCCTTCACAACCCTGACACGAGTCACAAATGGTCAAAGGGGGAAGGAATGGCTTCAGAATATTAGCTTACAGCTATCAGGAAGAACGAACTTCAATAAGTAGTAACACGGTGTGGCTATCAGGCACAGTGACCGACCAAAGTAGACATATGTACTACCTTAGACCAAAGAAATCCGTTGTGTGTGGTCAACATTGACAACTCATAATACAAGTCGCAAATGGTCGGAGGGGGAGACAATGCTTCGGGAACACCAAGCATCAGCTAGCAAGCACACGGACCATCAAAATGTAGTGGCACGGTATGGCTACCATGTACAGTGACCAACCAAAGTAGGCAAGTGTCACTGACCATGACCAAAGGATCTCACTATGTGTGGTCAATTTTGACAACACATAACACGAGTCACAAATTGTCAGATGGGGAAACAATAGTTTGTGAATACTAGTTTTCAATTAGTTACTACAAAGACCTTCAATATGTAGTGGCACAGTGTGGCTACCATGCACAATGACCAACCAAAGTATGCATATGTCACTCACCATGGCCAAATAAATTCACTTCATGTGGTCAACGTTGACAACTCACAACAAGAGTCACGGATATTCAAAGGGGGTAACAATGGTTTGGGAAGACTGGCTATCAACTAGAAAGCACAAAGACCTTCATAATGTAGTGACACAGCATGGCAACCATGTAGAGTGACAAAGCAAAGTAAGCATATGCCACTTACCATGACCAAAACTTTCCACAGCATGTGGTCAACGCCGAAAACTCATAACACGAGTCACAAATAGTCAGAGGGGGGAACAATGGATTGGGTACCCTAGTTAACAAATAGCAAGTACAAAGACCATTAACAAGTAGTGGCACGGTATGGCTAGTGTGCACAGTGATCGACCAAAGTACGCATATGTACTGCCTTTCACCAAAGAAATCCGCTGTGTGTGGTCAACGTTGACAACTCATGATACGATTCACAAATGGTCAGAGGGGAAACAATGGTTTGGGAACACCATGTATAAACTAGCAAGCACAGGGACCTTCAATAAGTAGTGGCACGGTGTGGCTACCATGTCAAATGACCAACCAAAGTAGGCATGTTTCACTGACCATCACCAAAGAATGTCACCATGTGTGGTCAACTTTGACAACTCATAATATGAGTCACAAATGGCCAGACGGGGAAACAATGGGTTGTGAAAACTACTTATTGATTAGCAAGCACAAATACCTTCAATATGTAGTGGCACAGTGTGGCTACCATGCACAGTGACAAACCAAAGTTTGCATATGTCATTGAAGATGACCAAAGAATTTGACTTAATGTGGTCAACGCTGACAACTTACATCAAGAGACACAGATAGTTAGAGGAGGTAACAATGGTTTCAGACCAGTGGCTATCAACTAGAAAGCACAAAGACATTCAGCACGTAGTCACAGGGCGTGGCAACCATGAACCGTGACAAACGAAAGTAGGCATATGCCACTAACCATGACCAAAAGAATTTCACAGTGTGTGGTCAACGTTGAAAACTCATAACACGAGTCACAAATGGTCAGAGGGGGGAACAATGGGTTGGGAACACTAGTTATCAACTAGCAAGTTCAAAGACCTTCAACAAGTAGTGGCACGGTGTTTCTAATGTGCACAATAACCAACCAAAGGATGCATACTTCACTGACACAGTGTGGCTACTATGCACACCAAACAACCAAACTAGGCGTATGTCACAGACCATGACCAAAGAATTTCATTATGGGTGGTCAACGTTCACAACCCATAACACGAGTCACAAATGGTCAGAGGGGGAGACAGTGGGTTTGGAACATTAGTTTTCAACTAGCAAGAACAACGACCTTCAATGAGTAGTAGGACGGTGTGGCTACCATGCACAATGATCGATTAAAGTAGGCATATGTACTGCCTTTGACCAAAGAAATCCGCTGTGTGTGGTCAACATTGACAACTCATAATACAAGTCACAAATGGTCATGGCGGGAAACAATGGTTTGGGAACACCAGGTACTAACTAGTAAGCGCATGGACCTTTAATAAGTATTGGCACGGTGTGGCTACCTTGTACAATGACCAACCAAAGTAGGCATGTGTCACTGAACATGACCAAAGAATGTCACTATGTGTGGTCAACTTTGACAACTCATAACATGAGTCACAAATGGTCAGAGGGGGAAACAATGGTCTGTGAACACTAGTTATCGATTAGCCAGTACAAAGACCTTCAATATGTAGTGGCACAGTGTGGGTACCATGCACAGTGACCAACCAAAGTATGCACATGTCACTGACCATGACCAAAGAATTTCACTTCATGTGGTCAACGTTGACAACTCTCAACGAGAGACACAGATAGTCACATGATGTAACAATTATTTGGGAACACAGGCTATCAACTAGAAAGCACAAAGACCTCCAGTACGTAGTGACACGGCGTGGCAACCATGTACAGTGACAAAGCAAAGTAGACATGCCACTAACCATGACCAAAAGAATTTCACACTGTGTGGTCAACGTTGAAAACTTTTAACACGAGTCACAAATGGTCAAAGGGGGAAACAATGTGTTGGGAGCACAAGTTATCAACTAGCAAGTACAAAGACCTTCAGCAAGTTGTGGCACGGTGTGGCTAGCGTGCACAGTGACCAACCAAAGGATGCATGCGTCACTAACTATGACCAAATAAGTCCACTATGTGTGGTCAACATCGACAACTCATAACACGAGTCACAAATGGTCACAAGGAGAGACAATGGTTTGGGAACCCTGTGTATTGACTAGAAATGACAAACAACTTCAATACAGAGTGGCACGGTCTGGCTACTATGCACACCGAACAACCAAATTAGGCACATGTCACTGACCATGACCAAGGAATGTCACTATGTGTGGTCAAGTTTGAGAACTCATACCACGAGTCACAAATGGTCAGAGGGTGAAACAATGGCTTGTGAATACTAGTCATCGATTGGCAAGTACAAAGACGTTCAATATGTAGTGGCACAGTGTGGATATCATGCACAGTGACCAACCAAAGTATGCATATGTCACTGACCATGACCAAAGAATTTCACTTCATGTGGTCAACGCTGACAGCTCACAACGAGAGTCAGAGATAGTTAGAGGGGGTAACAATGCTTGGGAGTACTGGCTATTAACTAGAAAGCACAAAGACCTTCACGTGTTCACTTTGTCTGTGGTGCCTTGGTCACAATATCACTGTTTCCATGGTCCTTTGGTTACCCTTTCTCTATGTCTATGCTGATCTGGTCACATTATCACTGTTTCAATATTGCTTTGGTCACACATTTACTGTGTACGTGGTCCTTGTATCACACTATCTCTCTTTCAATGGTGCCTTGGTCACACTTCCGTTGTGTTTATGGTGCTTAGAGCACATCACATCTGTTTCAATGGCACTTTGGTCACACTTTCACCATCTATGGTGCTTATGTCAAATAACCACTACCTCAATGGTGCTTTAGTAACACTGTCATTGTGTCTATGGTACTTTGGTCACATTATCACTGTTTCGATGGTGCTTTGGTCACACTTTCACTGTGTCTATGGTGCTTTGGTCATATTTACAATGTTTTAATGGTGCTGTGGTTGCACTTTCATCGTGGCTAACCTGGTCTAGTCGCATTATCGCTGTTTCAAGTGTGACCAAAGCACCACTGAAAGAGTGCCAATGTGACCAAAGCACCACAGGCAAAGTGAAAGAGTGACCAAATATCCATTGAAACAGCGATAATCTGACCTAAGCCCTATAAACATTGTCAAAGTGTGACCAAAGCACCATTGAAACAGTGATAATGTAACATAAGTACCGTAGCCAAAATGAAAGTATGTGCAAAGCACCATTGGAACAGTGATAATGTGACATAAGCATGACAGACACAGTACAAGTGTGACCAAAGCACCATTGAAATAGGGATTATGTGTCCAAAGCACCATAGACACAGTCAAATTGTGACAAAAGAGCCATTATAATAGTGATAATGTGCCCAAAGTACCATTGACACAAAAATGTGACCAAAGCACCATGGAAATAGTGATAACGTGACCTAAGCCCTATGGAAGTGTGACCAAAGCAGTACTAAAATTGTGATAATGTGACCAAAGCAACATTGCAACAGCGAGGTTGTGACCAAAGCACCATTCAAACAGTGGTAATGTGACAAAAGCACCATATACAGAGTGAAAGTGTGACAAGAGAACCATTGAAAATGGGATAATGAGACCAAATCCCCATAGACATAGTAGAAGTATGACAAAGGCACCATTGAAACAGTGATAACGTGACACAAGCACCATAGACACAATGAAGGTGTGACCAAAGCACCATTGAAACATTGATAATGTGACCAAAGGACCATAGACACGCTGATGGTGTGAGCAAAGCACGCTAAAACCATGATAATGTGACAAAAGCACCATAGACACAATGAAAGTGTGACGACTACACCATTTCAACAGTGATAATGTGACCAAAGCACCATAGACACATAAAACTGTGACCAAAGCACCATTGACACAGTGGTAATATGACCTAAACACAATAGAAACAGTGAATGTGTGACCAATGCACCATTGAAATGGTTAAAAATGTGACCTAATGACCATAGACAATGTGACAGTGTGACCAAAACACCATTGAAACAGCGATAATGTGACCAAAGCACCATGGAACGAGTGAAAGCGAGCCAACGTACCATGCAAATTGTAGTTATGTGGCCTAAATACCATAGACGTAGTGAAAGTGCTACCAAAGCACCAATGAAACAGTGATCATGTGACCTGCACATCATATATATAGTGAAAGTATGACCAAAGTACCATGGAAACAGTGATAATGTGATGAAAGTGCCATAGCCATTGTGAAGGTGTGACCAAAGCACCATTTAAACATTGATAACACGACCTAAGCACCAACGACATAGTGAACGTTTGACAAAGGCACCATTCAAACAGTGATAATGTGACAAGAGCACCATGGACACATAAAATCGTGACCAAAGCACCATGTGAAACAATGATAATGTGACCTAAGCACTATAGATACAACAAAAGTGTGACCAAAGCACCATTGCAGTTGTGATAATGTGACCAAAGAACCAAATACACAGTGGAAGTGGGACCATAATACATTTAAAACAGAGTTTAATGCGACCAAAGCACCATAGCTACAGTTAAGGTGTTACCAGATAACCATTGAAACCGTGATAGTGAGACCAAAGCACCACAAACACAGTGGAAATGTGTCCAAAGCACCAATGAAAAAGTGGTTATCTGACCACAACACCATGGACACAGTGAAGGTGTATTCAAAGCACCATTGAAATAGTGACAATGTGACCTAAGCACTAAAGACACAGTCAAAGTGTGACCAAATCCCCATTGAAACAGTGAGAATGTTACCAAAGCACCACAGATACATAAAAGTGTGACCAAAGCACCATTGAAACAGTGATATCATGACATAATCACAATACTCAGTGAAAGTGTAACCAAAGCACCGTTGAACAGTGAGAATGTTAACTAAGAACCACAGACAGAGCAAACGTGTGACCAAATCACAATTGAAACAGTGATGATATGACGTACAGACCATAGACACAGTGAAAGTGTTATTTAAGCACCACTTAAACAGTGACAATGTGACCAAAGCACCATATACATAGTGAAATCGGGGTGAAAGAGCCATTGAAACAGTATAAATGTGACCTCAACACCATGCAAAAAGTGAAAATGTGACCAAAGAACCGATGAAACAGTGAGAATGTGACCTAAGCACCATAGACATAGTGAAATTGTGACCAAAGCACCATTGAAATATTGATTATATGACCTAAGCACCATAGGCACAGTGAGAGAGAGACCAAAGTACCATTGAAACAACGAAAATGTGATCAAAGCACCATAGGCACATAAGCCCGTGCCGAAAGCACCATCGAAATAGTAATAACGTTACCAAAGCACCAGACACAAAGTGAAGGTGTGACCAAAGCACCATTGAAATAACGATGATGTGACGTAAGCAACGTATACAACATGCGTGTGATCAAAGCACCATTGAAACAGTGATAACGTGACCGTGTACCATAACATAGTGAACGTGTGACCAAAGCACGATTGAACTGTGATAATGTGACTTAAGCACCATAGATTCAGTGAAAGTGTGACATACGCACATTTGAGAAATGATAATGTGACATAAGCATCATAGACACAGTTGAAGTGTGACCAAAGCACCATTGAAACAGTGATAATGTGACCTAACCACTATAGACACATTGAAAGTGTGACCAAAGCATCATTGAAATAGTGAAAATCTGACCAAAGCACCATACATATAGTGAAGGTGTGACCAAAGTACCATTGAAACAGTGATAATGTGACCAAACCAGCATAGACACAGTGGACGTGTTACCAAAGCACCAGTGAAACAGTGATAATGTGACCTAAGCTCCATAGACAGAGTGTTAATTTGCCATAAGCACCATAGACACAGTGAAATATTGAACAAGGCACAATTGAAATAGTGATCATGTCACGTGAGCACCATAGACAAAGTGACATCGGGACCAAAACACCATTGAAACAATGATAATGTGACCAAAGCAGCACAAAGATAGACAAAGTATAACAAAAAGCACCATTGAAATAGTGATAATGTGACATAAGCACTGTAGACATAGTGAAAGTGTGAACAAAGCACATTTGAAACAGTGATGATGTGACCTAAGCACCAAAGATACAGTGAAAGTGAGACCAAAGCACAATTGAAACAGTGATAATGTGACATAGGCACTAAAGGCACAGTGAAAGCATGATCAAAGCACCATTGAAACTGTGGTAATGTGATCAAATCACCAATGATTCGATAAATGTGTGACCAAAGCAACACTGAAACTGAGACAACGTGAAAGAAACACAACGGACACAGTAAAAGCGCGATCAAAGCACCATTGAAACTGTGAGAATGTGACAAAATCATCATATATTCAAAGAAGGTGTGATAAAAGCAACACTGAACTGAGATAATGTGACCAACCTACCATAGACACAATGAAAGTAAGACCAAAGGACCATCAAAACAATGCAAATGTGACATAATAACCATCTACACATTGGATGTGTGACCAACGCACCAGTGAAAGAGCGATAATACGACCAACGCACCATTGACATAGTGAAATTGTGACCAAATCACCATTCAAATAGTAGTAATGTACGCAGAGCACCACAGAAAAGGTACAAGTATTATCAAAGCACCATATAATTAGTGATATTGTGACATAAGACCCATAAACACAGTGAAAATGTAACAAACAAACCATTGAAATTATGATATTGTGACCAAAGCAACATATACACCATGAAAGCGAGACCAAAGCACCATTGAAATAGAGATAATGTGACCAACATCCCATAGACACAATACAACTGTGACAAAAGTACCATTGAAAGAGTGACAATGTGATTAAAACACCATAGACATAAGAATGTGACCAAAGCATCATTGAAACAATGATAATGTGACAAAAGCTCCATGTACACTGTGAAAGCGAGACAGAACAACCATTGAAACTGTGATAATGAGACCAAGTCCCCATAGACACTGTAGACGTGTGACAACAGCACCATTGAAATAGTGATAATGTGACCTAAGTACCATAGACACAATGAAGGTGTTACGAACGCACCATTGAAACATTCATAATGTGACCAACGCACCATAGACTCAGTGAAGGTGTGACCAAAGCACCATTGCAACAATGATAATGTGACAAAAGTACCATAGACACAGTAAAAGTGTGATGACCACACTTTTACAATAGTGATAATGTGACTTAAGCACCATAGACACATAAATTTGTGACCAAAACATAGTAGACACAGTGAAGGTGTGACCAAAGCACCATTGAAACCGTGATAATGTGACCTAATGACCATAGACAGAGTGACACTTTGACCAAAACACCATTAAAACTATGATAATGTGACCAATGCACCATAGACATAGTGAAAGTGTGACCAAAGTACCATTAAAATAGTATTTATGTAGCCTAAATACCATAGACAAAGTGAAGGTGTTACAAAAGCACCAATGAAACAGTGATAATGTGACTTACGCATCATAGACATAGTGAAAGTGTGACCAAAGCACCATTGAACCATTGATGATAGGACCACAACACCATAGATACAGTGAACGTTTGACAAAGGCACCATTGAAACATTGTGAACGTGACTAGAGCACCATGGACACATAAAAGTGTGACCAAAACACCATAATCAATGATAATATGACCTAAACACTATAGATACAGTGAAAGTGTGACCAAAGCATCATTGAAGCAGTGATAGTGTGACCAACAAACCAAAGACGCAGTGGAAGTGGGACCAGCACACCATTGAAACAGTAATAATGTGACCAAAGCACCATGGACACATTTACGGTGTTACTAGAGAACCATTGAAACCGTGATAATGAGACCAAAGTACCATACACTTGGTGGAAATGGGACCAATCCACCAATGACGGTGGTTACGTGACCAAAACACCATAGACACGGCAAAGGTGTATTAAAGGCACCATTTAAACCATGATAATGTGACCTAAGCAATAAGGACAAAGTCAGAGTGTAACCAAATCCCTTTGAAATAGTAATAATGTGACCAGAGCATAATAGACACGTAAAAGTGTGACCAAAGCACCAATGAAACAAAGATACGATGACCTAAGCACAATAGACTCAGGGAAACTGTGACCAAAGCACCATTCAAAAGCGGCAATGTAACCTAAGCACCGTAGAAAAAGTAAATGTGTAAACAAAGCACACTTGAAACAGTGTTATTATGACATATGGACCATAACACAGTGAGAGTGTCATTAAAGCACAAATAAAACAGTGACGATGTGACCAAACCACCATAGACACAGTGAAACGTGGTCAAAGAGCCATTGAAATAGTACAAATGTGAAGTCACAAAACCCTCAACCCTAAACCCTATTAGGTTTAGGGTTTAGGGTTGTGAAGTCACAAAACCCTAAACCCTTCACAACCCTGACACGAGTCACAAATGGTCAGAGGGGGAAACAATGGCTTCAGAATATTAGCTTACAGCTATCAGGAAGAACGAACTTCAATAATTAGTAACACGTTGTGGCTATCAGGCACAATGACCGACCAAAGTAGACATATGTACTACCTTAGACCAAAGAAATCCGCTGTGTGTGGTCAACATTGACAACTCATAATACAAGTCGCAAATGGTCGGAGGGGGGATCAATGCTTTGGGAACACCAAGCATCAACTAGCAAGCACACGGACCATCAAAACGTAGTGGCACAGTATGGCTACCATGTACAGTGACCAACCAAAGTAGGCAAGTGTCACTGACCATGACCAAAGAATCTCACTATGTGTGGTAAATTCTCACAACACATAACACGAGTCACAAATTGTCAGAGGGGGGAAACAATAGTTTGTGAATACTAGTTCTCAATTAGTTACTACAAAGACCTTCAAGATGTAGTGGCACAGTGTGGCTACCATGCACAATGACCAACCAAAGTATGCATATGTCACTCACCATGACCAAATAATTTCACTTCATGTGGTCAACATTGACAACTCACAACAAGAGTCACGGATATTCAAAGGGGGTAACAATGGTTTGGGAAGACTGGCTATCAACTAGAAAGCACAAAGACCTTCATAACGTAGTGACACGGCGTGGCAACCATGTACAGTGACAAAGCAAAGTAAGCATATGCCACTTACCATGACCAAAAGTTTCACAGTATGTGGTCAACGTCAAAAACTCATAACACGAGTCACAAATAGTCGGAGGGGGGAACAATGGATTGGGCACCTTAGTTAACAAATAGCAAGTACAAAGACCATTAACAAGTAGTGGCACGGTATGGCTAGTGTGCACAGTGACCGACCAAAGTACGCATATGTACTGCCTTTCACCAAAGAAATCCGCTGTGTGTGGTCAACGTCGACAACTCATGATACGATTCTCAAATGGTCAGAGGGGGAAACAATGGTTTGGGAACACCATGTATAAACTAGCAAGCACAGGGACCTTCAATAAGTAGTTGCACGGTGTGGCTACCATGTCCAATGACCAACCAAAGTAGGCATGTTTCACTGACCATCACCAAAGAATGTCACCATGTGTGGTCAACTTTGACAACTCATAATACGAGTCACAAATGGCCAGACGGGGAAACAATGGGTTGCGAATACTACTTATTGACTAGCAAGTACAAAGACCTTCAGTATGTAGTGGCACAGTGTGGCTACCATGCACGGTGACCAACCAAAGTTTGCATACGTCACTGACGATGACCAAAGAATTTGACGTAATGTGGTCAACGCTGACAACTTACAACAAGAGACACAGATAGTTAGAGGAGGTAAGAATGGTTTCAGAACAGTGGCTATCAACTAGAAAGCACAAAGACATTCAGCACGTAGTGACACAACGTGGCAACCATGAACTGTGACAAACGAAAGTAGGCATATGCCACTAACCATGACCAACAGAATTTTAGAGTGTGTGGTCAACGTTGAAAACTCATAACACGAGTCACAAATGGTCAGAGGGGGAACAATGGGTTGGGAACACTAGTTATCAACTAGCAAGTTCAAAGACTTTCAACAAGTAGTGGCACGGTGTTTCTAATGTGCACAATAACCAACCAAAGGATGCATACTTCACTGACACAGTGTGGCTACTATGCACACCAAACAACCAAACTAGGCGTATGTCACTGACCATGACCAAAGAATTTCATTATGGGTGGTCAACGTTCACAACCCATAACACGAGTCACAGATGGTCAGAGGGGGAGACAGTGGGTTTGGAACATTAGTTTTCAACTAGCAAGAACAACGACCTTCAATGAGTAGTAGGACGGTGTGGCTACCATGCACAATGATCGATTAAAGCAGGCATATGTACTGCCTTTGACCAAATAAATCCGCTGTGTGTGGTCAACATTGACAACTCATAATACGAGTCACAAATGGTCATGGCGGGAAACAATGGTTGGGAACACTAGGTACTAACTAGTAAGCGCAGGGACCTTTAATAAGCATTGGCACGGTGTGGCTACCATGTACAATGACCAACCAAAGTAGGCATGTGTCACTGAACATGACCAAAGAATGTCACTATGTGTGGTCAACTTTGACAACTCATAACATGAGTCACAAATGGTCAGAGGGGGAAACAATGGTTTGTGAATACTAGTTATCGATTAGCCAGTACAAAGACCTTCAATATGTAGTGGCCCATTGTGGGTACCATGCACAGTGACCAACCAAAGTATGCATATGTCACTGACCATGACCAAAGAATTTCACTTCATGTAGTCAACGTTGACAACTCACAACGAGAGACACAGATAGTCACATGATGTAACAATTATTTGGGAACACAGGCTATCAACTAGAAAGCACAAAGACCTCCAGTACGTAGTGACACGGCGTGGCAACCATGTACAGTGACAAAGCAAAGTAGACATGCCACTAACCATGACCAAAAGAATTTCACACTGTGTGGTCAACGTTGAAAACTTTTAACACGAGTCACAAATGGTCAAAGGGGGAAACAATGTATTGGGAGCACAAGTTATCAACTAGCAAGTACAAAGACCTTCAGCAAGTAGTGGCACGGTGTGGCTAGCGTGCACAGTGACCAACCAAAGGATGCATACGTCACTGACTATGACGAAATAAGAACACTATGTGTGGTCAACATCGACAACTCATAACACGAGTCACAAATGGTCAGAGGGAGAGACAATGGTTTGGGAACCCTGTGTATTGACTAGAAATGACAAACAACTTCAATACAGAGTGGCACGGTCTGGCTACTATGCACACCAAACAACCAAGTAAGGCATATGTCACTGACCATGACCAAAGAATGTCACTATGTGTGGTCAACTTTGAGAACTCATACCACGAGCCACAAATGGTCAGAGGGTGAAACAATGGCTTGTGAATACTAGTTATCGATTGGCAAGTACAAAGACCTTCAATATGTAGTGGCACAGTGTGGCTACCATGCACAGTGACCAACCAAAGTATGCATATGTCACTGACCATGACCAAAGAATTTCACTTCATGTGGTCAACGTTGACAGCTCACAACGAGAGTCAGAGATAGTTAGAGGGGGTAACAATGCTTGGGAATACTGGCTATTAACTAGAAAGCACAAAGATCTTCTGTACGTAGTGACACGGCGTGGCAACCATGTACAGTGACAAACCAAAGTAGGCATATGCCACTTGTTGGCCTGAGGGTGAGTGTGCACCCTGGAGGGTCCCTAGCAGTGGCTGGTTCACACCACCAACTGTTTTTGGAGAGACTGAAACTATGGAGGCAACTGGTTCTAGGGATGGCAAAATCTGGTCAGAGAGTGAGGCAATAGTTTTGTCCTCAATTGGATGGGAAGTAACACTTGATCAAGGCTCACAAGCAGTGGCATTTTAGAGCCACTGATCTAAGATTTCCAGAACACCAAAGCATGCTAGATTTGGAGCTTCCTAACAGATTCTATGGCTTCTAGAGTGCTCCTTGGTAGGCTGTCCTTTTCCCACCTAGGAAGGCATCCCTTCCCTCCTCTAGAAGCTTCTGCCCCTTCCTAGATTCCTCAACTTGCTTCTAGTAGGAGGGAAGGTGTCCAGAAGACCAAGACACCTCTAGATGCCTTGTAGGACAAGTCACACCTTCTAGAAGGTGTGCCACCTTCCTGGACCCTCACCTGGCCTTCTAGAAACGTAAAGAGGAACTCTAGAGGTTGAGCTAGCTTCCTGGCATCTATTTTCCACCTCCCTTGAGGCAGGGCAGAATTTCATCTCGTGGGACTTGAACCCGGGCCCCTGCCTCTAGAGGTGGACACCATTAACCACTAAGCCACTAAGGCCTGTCTTATTGGTGTTCCTTTTTGGAGTCACTCCTGCCATGGTGAGGAGCATCATTCCAACAATCTCCCCCTTGCGCATCTCCCATGGCAGTCGTCCATGCTCAACCTATAACTGAGGAGACTTTCTCCTCATGGGAGGCGAGCTTAAATTTTATTGCTCCCTCCCACTCAACCCCATCCTTCTTGTGCAGTGCCTCCTTGAGGCTCCTCTTGCGCGAACCCAGTCCAAATGCCCTTGTCGGCATCATATCTTTTTATCCTTCTTCGCACACGGCTTCTCGTGCGGGGCTCTTGAGGCGGTTGTTGTAATTGCTGTCCCCTTTTTGCGCCATCCTCTCCAAGCACCTGCTACTCCTCTCTTGGAGACCTTGGAGACATCGATCAACTCCCCGCCTCCACGTCCCTCTCCAGTGCTTCGGATTCTTCGTCCGAACTGGCCAGAACATATTCTGCGGGTTGCACATCCCTCGGGCGATCCTTTCCGGCTGGTGCTACTGCGAGGACGTCACCCTCATTCACGTCCTCCGGCCTCTCCCCCTCAAGGAGTGGCATCCACTCCTTCCTCTTGGAGAGACCTGCCTCCTTGTCTGTCCAACGGCTTTTCTTGTCGAATGTGACGTCGCGACTGCGCACAATCTGCTGCCTCCTTGGGTCAAAGAGCCGATACGCCTTGCTTCCGCTCTCATATCCAAGGAAAATACACCAACGAGTAGGCGGGTCCAGCTTGCTCCGTTCCTCACGTGCCTGCACCATTGCATGTGCAACACAACCAAACGTGCGGAGGTGACCCAGCGCCGGCTTCCTCCCGATCCACACTTCTTGTGGCGTCTTCCACGCATTGCTCTCCTTGTCCTTCGGCGGCTTGGTCGGCATGAGATTCATGATGTACGCTGCTGTCCTTGCCTCCTCCGCCCAATACCGTTGTGTAAGGCCAGCGTTGCTCAACATGGATCGCACCATGTTAAGGATTGTACGATTTGCTCTCTTTGCAACGCCATTCTGTTGTGGGGAGTGTGGAGTTGTTTTCTGCCACTCAATCCTCTTGCTCTTCATCCACACAATGCACCCCGCATATTCACCGCCGTTGTCACTCCGGAACGCCTTCACCTTCAACTCTGTTTGCCGGTCCACATCAGCCACAAACTCTTGCATGCACGCAAGGACCTCACTCTTCCGCTTCATTGGGTAGAGGTAGAGTTTCCAGCTTTGGTCATCGATGAAGGTGAGGAAGTAGCGAGCTCCGCCGATGGAGCTCTCAAGTAGTCCACACACATCTGTGTGTACCACGGCCAGTTTTGCCGATGCACGCCTCCCCTTGGCGACAAACGGCTGCCGAGTTGATTTGCCAATGATGCATGGCTCACACACGGTCTCCTTGGTTCCATCAAGGCCGCTGATTTGGAGACCCCGCACCACTTCCCTCTTAGCCATCTCCTTCACTGATGATGGAGAAATGTGGCAGAGTCGNGCACGCAAGGACCTCACTCTTCCGCTTCATTGGGTAGAGGTAGAGTTTCCGGCTGTGGTCATCGATGAAGGTGAGGAAGTAGCGAGCTCCGCCGATGGAGCTCTCAAGTAGTCCACACACATCTGTGTGTACCACGGCCAGTTTTGCCGATGCACGCCTCCCCTTGGCGACAAACGGCTGCCGAGTTGATTTGCCAATGATGCATGGCTCACACACGGTCTCCTTGGTTCCATCAAGGCCGCTGATTTGGAGACCCCGCACCACTTCCCTCTTAGCCATCTCCTTCACTGATGATGGAGAAATGTGGCAGAGTCGGCGGTGCCATAGGTCCAGGTCTCCTCCGTCCTTCGTTGCAAGATTGGCGGCGTTGGACCCCACCCAGCTGCTGAGGATCTTCGTGCGTAGCAGGTACAAGTCGTCCTCCCTCTTGGCATCGAATCACCTCACCTTTTCCCTCTTTGCGGATGATGGCCTCCTTCTCTGTGAAGAGCACCTCAAGTCCCTTGTCGGTAAGGCGGCTGACGGAGAGCAGGTTTGCCCCAAAGCTAGGCATATGCGGCACATCGTAGATTGTGCTTGTGACAGGTTTTCCATCCACAATTGACTGAATGTGGACTTTACCCTCACCGGCGGCCACCTCTGTTTTTCCATTGGTCACCGTCATGCATCTCTCCGAGGGGCCGTAGGTGACAAATGCCGCCCTGTTGCATTGCGTGTGGCGGCCTTATCCGGAGTCAATGTCGGCAACTCCCGGATCCTTCAAGTTGGTGGAGTTGAACGCCATAAGGGCGTGCTCATCTTTCTTCCCGTCCCGCTGCGACCGATCTGTTTTCTTCTTGGGACAGTTGCGCGCGTAGTGGCCCTCCTTGCTGCAGTTGAAGTACTCTCCCTTCTTGTCACCCTTCATAGTGCCCTGTTTGGCACCGTTACACTTGTCGCCTCGGCCTCCACTTTGAGGATGAACTATGTAAGCTGAAGTTGATGCCGCTGCACTCTCTTGACCGCCACGTCGCATCCACTTATTACGCACGTACTCAGCAATCTTGGGGTACTTTAGCTCATCGGAAGGCCAGCCACCAAGGACTGTGATCATAGGACTCCAACTGTCCGGCAAGGCCAGAAGGAGGATCATAGCTTGCAACTGAGAGTCGACCTCCCAACCTGTGGCCACGCACTCCGCTGCGAGGGACTCAATCTGCTGCATGATCTCCATGATGTTGTCGCCTTCGTTGGCTCTGAGGGTGACGAGCCGTTTGAAGATGAAGAGCTGGTTGGCAAGATTGCTTGACTGGTAGATGGACCAGAGTTTTGACCATGCGTCCGCGGCCAGGGTGCATCCTTGGATGTGCCCAAGCTGTGGTGGGCATAACGCGAACACAAGGAGCGCCAACGCCTTTTTGTTGCGCTTCTTGTATGCCTCCTTCACCTCAGCCGTTGCAGTCTCCGGCGGAGAAGTCTCATCACCTTTTACAAGCTCAAGCAGTCCCTTGTCGTCGAGGAGGACCTCAAACTGCCACCTCCACAAGGCGAATCCTGTCCCATCAAACTTTAGGACAGCGCAACTGCTTTCTTGCTCGCTAGTTGCCATGTTTTGCTGTTGGAAGCGTGAGATCAAGCTGGCTTTGAACCCCTTAGAGGCGTGGGCCCATAACCCTTTGTTGGCCTGAGGGTGAGTGTGCACCCTGGAGGGTCCCTAGCAGTGGCTGGTTCACACCACCAACTGTTTTTGGAGAGACTGAAACTATGGAGGCAACTGGTTCCAAGGATGGCAAAATCTGGTCAGAGAGTGAGGCAATAGTTTTGTCCTCAATTGGATGGGAATTAACACTTGATCAAGGCTCACAAGCAGTGGGTCTTTTATAGCCACTGATCTAAGCTTTCCAAAACACCAAAGCATGCCAGATTTGGAGCTTCCTAGCAGATTCTATGGCTTCTAGAGTGCTCCTTGGTAGGCTGTCCTTTTCCCACCTAGGAAGGCATCCCTTCCCTCCTCTACAAGTTTCTGCCCCTTCCTAGATTCCTCAACTTGCTTCTAGTAGGAGGGAAGGTGTCAAGAAGACCAAGACAGCTCTAGATGCCTTGTAGGACAAGTCACCCCTTCTAGAAGGTGTGCCACCTTCCTGGACCCTCACATGGCCTTCTAGAAACTCTAAGAGGAACTATAGAGGTTGAGCTAGCTTCCTGGCATCTATTTTCCACCTCCCTTGAGGCAGGGCAGAATTTCATCTCGTGGGACTTGAACCCGGACCCCTGCCTCTAGAGGTGGACACCATTAACCACTAAGCCACTAAGGCTTGTCTTATTGGTGTTCCTTTTTGGAGTCACTCCTGCCATGGTGAGGAGCATCATTCCAACACCACTAACCATGACCTGAATCATTTCACAGTGTGCGGTCAACGTTGAAAACTCACAACACAAGTCAGAAATGGTCGGAGGGGGAAACAATGGGTTGGGAACACCAGTTATCAACTAGCAAGTACAAAGACCTTCAACAAGCAGTGGCACAGATTGGCTAGAGTGCACAGTGACCAACCAAAGGATGCATACGTCACTGACTATGACCAAAGAAGTCCACTATGTGTGGTCAAAATTGACAACTCATAACACGAGTCACAAAGGGTCAAGGGGATAGAGAATGGTTTGGGAACCATATGTATCCACTAGAAAGGACAAAGAACTTGAATACGTAGTGGCACGGTGTGGCTACTATGCACACCGAACAACCAAACTAGGCATATGTCACTGACCATCACCAAAGAATTTCAATATGGGTGGTCAACATTCACAACCCATAACACGAGTCACAAGTGGTCAGAGGGGTGAACAATGGTTTCGGAATATTAGTTTGCAACTAGCAAGTACAACGACCTTTACTAAGTAGAAGCTCTGTGTGGCTACCACGCACAATGACCAACCAAACTAGGCATATGTACTGCCTTTGACCAAAGAAATCCGCCGTGTGTGGTCAACGTTGACAACCCATAATACGAGTTACAAATGGTCAGGGGGGGGGGGGGGAAACAATGGTTTTGGAACACCAGGTATCCACTAGCAAGCACAGGGACATTCAATCGGTAGTGGCACGGTGTAGCTACCATGTACAATGACCAACCAAAGTGAGCACGGGTCACTGACCATGACCAAAGAATGTCACTATCTGTGGTAAACTTTGACAACTCATAACACAAGTCACAAATGGTCAAAGGGGGAAACAATGGTCTGTGAATACTAGTTATCGATTAGCAAGTACAAAGACCTTCAATATGTAGTGGCACATTGTGGCTACCATGCAAAGTGACCAACCAAAGAATGCATATGTCACTGACCATGACCAAAGAAGTTCACTTCATGTGGTCAACATTGACAACTCACAATGAGAGTCAAAGATAGTCAGAGGGGGTAACAATGGTTTGGGAACAATGGCTATCAACTAGAAAGCACAAAGACCTTCAGTACGTAGTAACACAGCGTGGCAACCATGTACAGTGACAAGCCAAAGTAGGCATATGCCACTAACCATGACCAAAACAATTTCACAGCTTGTGGTCAACGTTAAAAACTCATAACACGAGTCACAACTGGTCAAAGGGGGAAACAATGGGTTAAGAACACAAGTTATCAACTAGCAAGTAAAAAGAACTTCAACAAGTAGTGGCACGGTATGGCTAGCGTGCACATTGACCAACCAAAGGATGCATACGTCCCTGACTATGACCAAATAAGTCCACTATCTGTGGTCAACATTGACAACTCATAACACAAGTCACAAATGGTTAGAGGGAGGGACAATGGTTTGGAAACCCTATGTTTTTACTAGAAAGAACAAAGAACTTCAATACACAGTGGCACGGTCTGGCTTCTGTACACACCGAACAACCAAATCAGGCATATGTCAGTGACCATGACCAAAGAATTTCAATATGGGTGGTCAACGTTCACAACCCATAACAAGAGTCACAAATCGTCAGAGGGGGAAACGATGGTTTCCGATTATTAATTGACCACTAGCAAGTACAACGACCTTCAATAAGTAGTAGCACGATGTGGCTATCATGCACAATGACCAACCAAAGTATGCATTTGTACTGCCTTTGACCAAAGAAATCCGCTGTGTGTGGTCAACGCTGACAACTCATAATACGAGTCACAAATGGTCAGAGGGGGAAACAATGGTTTGGGAACACTAGGCATCAACTAGCAAGCACATGGACCTTCAATAAGTAGTGGCACAGTGTGGCTACCATGTACAATGACCAACCGAAGTAGGCCTGTGTCACTGACCATGACCAAATAATGTCACTATGTGTGGTCAACTTTGACAACTCATTACACGCGGCACAAATGGTCAGAGGGGGAAACAATGGTTTGTGAATACTACTTATCAATTAGCAGGTACAAAGACCTTCAATATGTAGTGGCACAGTGTGGCTACCATGCACAGTGACCAACCAAAGTATGGATATGTCACTGACCATGACCAAATAACTTCACTTAATGTGGTCAATGTTGACAACTCACAACGAGATTCACAGATAGTCAGAGGGGGTAACATTGGTTTGGGAACACTGGCTAATAACAAGAAAGCACAATGACCTTCAGTACGTAGTGACACGGCATGGCAACCATGTATAGTGACAAACCAAAGTAGGCATATTCCACTAACCATGACAATAATAATTTCACAACGTGTGGTCAATGTTGAAAACGCATAACACGAGTCACAAATGGTCAGAGGGGGAAACAATGGGTTGTGAACACTAGTTGTCAACTAGCAAGTACAAAGACCTCCAACAAGCAGTGGCACGGTGTGGCTAGTGTGCACAGTGACCAACCAGAGGATGCATAGGTCACTGGCTATGACCAAAGAAGTCCATTGTGTGTGGTCAACATTGACAACTCATAACATGAGTCACAAATGGTCAGAGGGAGATAGAATGGTCTGGGGAACCCTATGTATCGGCTAGAAAGGACAAAGACATTCAATACGTAGTGGCACGGCGTGGCTACTATGCACATCAAACAACCAAACTAGGCATATGGCACTGACCATCACCAAATAATTTCAATATGGGTGGTCAACGTTCACAACTCTTAAGACGAGTCACAAGTGGTCAGAGGGGGGAACAATGGTTTTGGAATATTAGTTTTCAACTAGCAAGTACAACGACCTTCAATAAGTAATAGCACGGTGTGGCTACCACGCACAATGACCGACCACAGAAGGCATATGTACTGCCTTTGACCAAAGGAATCCGCCGTGTGTGGTCAACGTTCACAACCCATAATACAAGTTACAAATGGTCAAGGAGGGAACAATGGTTTTGGAACACCAGGTATCAACCAGAAAGCACAGGGACCTTCAATCAGTAGTGGCACGGTATGGCTACCATGTACAATGACCAACCAAAGTGAGCATGTGTCCCTGACCATGACCAAAGAATGTCACTATCTGTGGTCAACTTTGACAACTCATAACACAAGTCACAAATGGTCAAAGGGGGAAAATGGTTTGTGAATACTAGTTATTGATTAGAATGTACAAAGACCTTCAATATGTAGTGGCACATTGTGGCTACCATGCAAAGTGACCAACCAAAGTATGCATATGTCACTGACCATGACCAAAGAATTTCACTTCATGTGGTCACACTGACAACTCACAACGAGAGTCACAGATAGTCAGAGGGGGGAACAATGGTTTGGGAAAACTGGCTATCAACTAAAAAGCACAAAGACCTTCAGTACGTAGTGACACGGCGTTGCAACCATGTACAGCGACAAACGAAAGTAGGCATATGCCACTAACCATGACCAAAAGAATCTCACAGTGTGTGGTCAACGTAAAAAACTCATAACACGAGTCACAAATGGTCAAAGGGGGAAACAATGGGTTGGTAAGACTAGTTATCAACTAGCAAGTACAAAGACCTTCAACAAGTAGTGGCACGGTGTGGCTAGCGTGCACAGTGACCAACCAAATGATGCATACGTCACTGAATATGACCAAAGAAGTCCAATATGTGTGGTCAACATCGCCAACTCATAACACAAGTCACAAATGGTTAGACGGAGGGACAATGGTTTGGTTACTATATGTATTGACTAGAAAGGACAAATAACTTCAATACACAGTGGCACGGTCTGGCTACTGTGCACACCAAACAACCAAATTAGGCATATGTCAGTGACCATGACCAAAGAATTTCAATATGGGTGGTCAACGTTCACAACCCATATCAAGAGTCACAAATTGTCAGAGGGGGGAACGATGGTTTCGGATTACTAATTTTTAACTTGCAAGTACAATGACCTTCAATGGTGCTTTGGTCACATATTCACCGTGTCTGTGGTGGTTTGGTCACTTATCAATGTTTTGGCAATGGTCTGGTCACACCTTCACCATGTCTAGGATGCTTAAGTCCCATTTTCACAGTTTCAATGGTGTTGTGGTCACACTTTCACTGTGTCCATGGTACTTATGTCACGTTATTACTGTTTTAATGGTGCTTTGGTCATACTTTAGCTGTGTCTATGGTGCTCAGGTTGCATTATCATTGTTTCAATTGTACTTTTGTCACACGTTTTTATGTCTATGGTGCTTTGGTCACTTTTTCACTGTTCAATGGTGCTTTGGTCACACTTTCACATAGTCTATGGTGCTTAGGTGACATTATCACCTTTTTAATGGTGCTTTTGTCAATTTGTCACTATTGTAATGGTGCTTTGGTCACAGCTTTACTGTGTCTATGGTGTTTTAGTGACATTATCACAGTTCCGATGGGGCTTTGGTCACATTTTCACTGTTTCTATAGTGCTTAGGTCATACTATCACAGTTTCAACGGTGTTTTGGTCACAATTATACTCTGTTTGTGGTGCTATTATCACATCATGACTCTTTGAAAAGTGCTTTGGTCACACTATCACTCTGTCTATGATACGTTTGTCTCTTAGTTGTAATGGTGCTTTGGTCCCACTTTTGCATTGGATATGGTACGTAGATGATAGAATCACTGTTTCAATGGTGCTTTGGTCACACGCTTAAGTATGTATGGTGCTTTAGTTACATTATCACCTTTTCAGTGGTGCTTTGGTCACACTCTCACTCTGTCTATGATGCTCAAGTCACATTTTTACTACGCCAATGGTGCTTTGGTCACACCTTCAATATGTCTATGGTGCTTTGGTCACTTATCACATATTTAATTTTGCTTTGGTCATGTATTCACTGTGTGTATGGTGCTTCGGCCACATTATCACTATTTCAATGGTGCTTTGGTCAACCGTTCACAATGTGTGTCGTGCTTAGGTCACATTATCACTGTTTCAACGGTGCTTTGGTCACACTTTCACTCTATCTATTGTCCTTTGGGCCCATGATCACTTTTTTGATGGTGCTTTGGTCGCACTTTCACTGTTGTTTTGGTGGTTTGGTCACATTGTCATTGTTTCAATGGTCTCTTGTTCATCCTTTCACATTGTCTATGATGCTTTGGTCACATTTTAACTGTTTTAATGATACTTTGGTCACACCTTCACTCTGGCTATGGTGCTTACGTCTCATTATCACTGTTTCAATGGTGCTTTGGTTACACTTTCATTGTGTCTATGGTGCGTATATCACAATATCACTGTTCAATGGTGCTTTGGTCACATGTTTCTGCTTCCATGGTACTTTCCTCACATTATCATTGTTTCAATGGTACTTCTGATACACTTTCATTGTGTAAATGGTACTTAGGTCACATTGTCACTGTTTCAATAGTGGGTTGGTAATACCTTCACTGTATATATGGTGCTTGGGTCACATGATCACTGTCATATGTTCACATTGTCGTGGTGCTTTGGTCACATCAGCTCTGTTTCAATGGTACATTGGTCACACTTTCACTGTTTCTATGGTCCTCTGGTCACATTCTCACTGATCCACTGGTACGTTGGTCACATTATCACAGTTTCAATGGTGCTTTGATCAGACTTTCACTGTGTCTTTAGTGCTCGGGTCATATTATCACTGTTTCAATGGTGGTTTCGTCACAAATTTGCTGTGTCTACGGTGCATAAGTCACATTATCACTGTTCCAATGGTACTTTGGTCACACTTTCACTTTGTCTATGGTACTGCGGTAATATTATCACTTTTTCAATGGTGCTTTGGTCACACTTCCACTGTTTCAATAGTTCTTAATCATATTATCATTGTTTCGATGGTGATTTGAGTGAGAATGTACCATGAGCACCATACACACAATGATGGTACTTTTGTCACACTTTTACTGTGTCTATAATGCGTATGTCACATTATCACTGTTTCAATAATGCTTTGGTCACCATCTTACTATGTATATGGTGGTTGGGTCACATTATCATTGTTTTAATGGTGATTTGCTCACACGTTCACCGTGCCTATGGTGCTTTGGTCACATTATCACCGTTGCAATGGTACATTGGTCACATATTCACTTTGTCCATGGTGCTTGGCTCACATCATCACTGTTTCAATGGTGTTTTGGTCTCACTTTCACTATACATTGTACTTATGTCAAATTATCACCGTCTCCATGGTCATCTGGTCACATTTTCATTGTTTTTATGGTGCTCTGGGCACATTATCACTGTTATAATGGCACGTTGGTCATACGTTCACTGTGGTTATGGTGCGTTGGTCAGATTATCATTTTTTCAATAGAGAGTTTGTCGCACTTTCACTGTGTCTTTGGTGCTTGCATCATATTGTTACTGTTTTAATGGTACTTTGGTCACACATTCATCGTGGATATGGTGGTCTGGTCACAGTATCGCTCTTTGTTGGTGCGTTGGTCACACTTTCACCTTTTTATGGCGCTAAGGCCACATGATCACCCTTTTTGTGGGACGTTTCTTGCACTTTCATTGTATTTATAGTGCTTATGTAACATTGTTCCTTTTCAATGGTGCTTATGTCACATAATCATTGTTCCAATGGTGTTGTGGTCACAAATTCACTGTGTCCATGGTGCTTATGTCACATTGTCACTGTTTCAATGGTGCTTTGAACACACTTTCACGGTGTAAATGATGTTTAGTTCACATTATCACTGTTCCAATTGTGCTTTGGTTACGCTTTAACTGTCTACAGTGCTTATGTCACATTATCACTGTTTCAATGGTGCATTGGTCACATTTTCACTGTGTCCATGGTGTTTTGGTCACACTATCACTATTTCAATGGTACTTTGGTCAAACATTCACTGTGTCTCTGGTGCCTTGGTCATATTATCACGGTTTCAATAGTGCTTTGGATACACTTTCTTCGTGTCTTCGCTGCTTTGGTCACATTTTCACTCTTTCAACGGTGATTTCCTCACATTTTCACGCTGTCTATGGTGCTTCGGTCACATTCTAACTGTTTCAATAATGTCATGGTCACACTTTCACTCTGTACATAGTGCTTAGGTCACTATCATCCGTATTTCCACGGTGTTTGGTCACACATCTCCGTGTCTATGGTGCGCTGGTCTCATTATCACTATTTCAATGGTGCTTTAATCACATGTGTACTGTGTCTTTGGTGCTTTGGTCACACTATCACAGTTTCAATGGTACTTTGTGTCCACTTTCACAGTGTCTATTGTGCTTTGGTCACATTGTCACTGTTTCAATGGTGCATTGGTCATACTTTGACTGTGTCTATGGTACTTTGGTCATATCATTTTCGTTTCAAGTGTGCTTTGGTCACACTTTCACTATGTATATGGCCCTTTGGTCACACTATCACCGTTTCAATTGTGCTCTGGTCACACATTCACTGTTTTTATGGTGCTTATGTTACATTATCATTGTGTCAGTGGTGCTTTGGTCACACTTTCATCGTGCATATGGTGCGCTGGTCACATTATCGTTGTTTCATTTGTGCTTTGGTCACACTTTCATTGTCCGTGGTCAGTTGGTCACATTATCACTATTTCAATGGTGATTTGGTCATACTTTCACTGCCTGTATGGTGTTATGGTCACATTCTCATACTTGCAATTGTGCTTTTATCACACTTCACTGCTTCTATGGTGCTTTGGTCACATCATCGTTATCTCAATGGTGCTTTGGTCACACTTTTACTACGTCTATGGTGCTCAGGTCACGTTGTCACCATTTGAGTGGTATTGTTGGTAACACTCTCAGTGTGTCTATGGTGCATAGGGCACATTGTCACGGTTTCAATGGTCTCTAGTCACTCTTTCATTGTTTCTATTGTACTTAGGTCACATTATCAATATTTCAATGGTGCTTTGGTCACAGTTTCACAGTGTCTATGGTACTTAGGTCACACTATATGTGTTTATATTGTGTTTTGGTTACATGCTACGTGTTTATGGTACTTAGGTCACATTATCACTGTTTCAATGGTGCTTTGGACACACCTTCACAGTATCTATGGTGTTTTGGTCACATTATTACTATGTTGATGGTTATTTGGTCACACTTTCAAGTGTATATGGTGCTTCTGTCACATTATCATTGTTTCAATGGTGCTTTGGTCACACTTTAATTGTGTATGGTGCTTAGGTCACATTACCACTTTTTCTACGGTGCTTTAGTCACATTTTCACTGTGTCCATGGTGCTTTTGTCATATTATCACTATTTCAATGGTGCTTTGGTCACATGTTCACTTTGTTTGTGGTGCATTGGTCACACTATAATTATTTCAATGGTCCTTTGGTTGCCCTTTTGCTGTGTCTATGTGATGTGGTGACATTATCTCAGTTTCAATATTGCTTTGGTCTCACACTTATTGTGTCTATGGTGCTTGTATCACACCATCTCTCCTTCAATGGTGCTTTGGTCACACTTTCATTGTGTCTATGGTGCTTAGAACACGTCACGACCGTTTCAATAGTACTTTGGTCACACTTTCACCATCTATGGTACCTACGTCAGATCATTGCTATCTCCATGGTGCTTTAGTAACATTGTCACTGTGTCTCTAGTGCTTTGGTCATAATTTCAATGTTTTAATGGTGCTTTGGTTGCACTTTCATCGTGGCTAACCTGGTCTAGTCACATTATCGCTGTTTCAACTGTGCTTTGGTCACACGTTCACCTTTTTCTATTGTCGTCAGATCACATTATGACTATTCCAGTGGTACTTTGGTCACACTTTCAATGTGTCTATAGTGCTTAGGTCACATAATCACTTTTTCAATGGTTCTTATATCACACTATCACAGGGTGTATTCTGCTTAGGTCACTGTATCATTATTTCAACGATAATGTCCCCGTTTCAATGTGTCTATAGTACTTAGGTCAGATTATCATTGTTTCAATGGTACTGTCACAGCTTCACTGTGTCTATGGTGCTTAGGTCACATTATGACTGTTCTAATGGTGCTTTTATTACATTTTCATTGTGTTTTTTGGTACTTTGGTTACATTATACATCTTTCAATGGTACTTTGGTCACACATTCACTGTGTCAGTGGTGCCTTGGTCGAATTATCACTGTTTCAATGGTACTTTGTTCTTACTTTCACTGTGTTTGTGGTACTTAGGTCACATTATCACCGTTTTCGTGGTGCTTTGGTCACACCTTCACTGTGTGTATGGAGCTTAGGTCTCATCATCACTGTTCAATGGTGCTTTCATGACTAGGTATATGGTGCTTAAGTCAAAACAACACTGTTTTCAATGGTGCTTTGGTCATACTTGCATTGTGTCTGTGGTACTTAGGTCACATTATTACTATTTCAGTGGTGCTTTGGTCACACTCTGACTTTTTCTATAGTGCTTAGGTCACATTTTCACGGTTTCAATGGTGCTTTTATAACACTTTCACCGTGTCTATGGTTGCTATGTCATGCTTTCAGTGTGTCCATGGTGCTATGGATACATTATCACAGTTTCATTGGTGTTTTGATCACACTATCACTATGTATATGGTGCTTTGGTCACATTATTACTGTTTCAATGATGTTTTGGTCCCACCTTTACTATGTTTCAATGGTGTGTTTGTCATACTTTCACTGTTTCTACAGTGCTTTGGTCACATAATCGCTTTTGAATGGTGTTTTCGTCACACGTTCACTGTATTTTTAGTGCGTATGTCACGTTATCACTGTTTTAATGGTGCTTTTGTCACATGTTCAGTGTGTCTATAGTGCTAAGGTCCTATCATTAATCCTTGAATGGTGATATGGTCACACTTACACGGTTTCTATGGCGCTTAGGTCACATTATCACTGTTTTGATGGTAATTTGGTCACATTTTTACTGTGTCTTTGACGCTTATGTCACATTATCACCTTTTCAATGGTGCTTTCGTCACACTTTCACTTTGTCTATGGTGCTTATGTTACACTATCCCTGTTGCAATGGTAATTTGTTCACATTCTCATTATGTATATAATCCTTGGGTCAAATCATCACCTTTTCAATGGTGCTTTGGTCACACTTTCACCATGTCTATAGTGCATTGGTCACATTATCACTGTTTCAAGAGTGATTTGGTCACACTTTCATTGTGTCTTTAGTGCTTTGGTCACATTATCACTGCTTCAATGGTGTTTCGGTCACATTTTCACGGATTCTTTAGTGCTTAGGTCACAGTATCATGTTTGAGATGGTGCTTTTGGTCACACTTTCACCGTGTCTGAAGTTTGTATGTCAAACTATCACTGTTTCAATGATTCTTTAGTCAGACGTTCACTATATATATGGTGCTTAGGTCATGTCTTGCTGTTTGAATAGTGCTTTGGTCACACGTTCACTTTCTATAGTACTTAGGTAACATTATCACTGTTTCAATGGTGCTTTGGTCACACTTGTACACTGTCTATAGTACTTTGCTCACAATATCAATGTTTCAATGGTCCTTTGGTCACACTTCCACAGTGTCTTTAGTGCTTCTGTCACATCATCACTGTATTAATGGTGCTTTTGTCACACATTCACTGTGTCTATAGTTCTAAGGTCATTTCATCACTTTTTGAATGGTGCTTTGGTCACACTTTCACTGTGTGTATAGTACTCATATCACATTATCAATTTTTGAATGGTGCTTAGGTCACACTTTCACTGTGTCCATAGTTCTTAGGTCACATTATCACTTTTTTAATGGTGAGTTGGTCACACACTCACTGTGTCTGTAGTGTTTATGTCAGATTGCCACAATACAAATGGTGCTTTGGTCACACTGTCAATGTGTCTATGGTGCTTAGGTCACGTTATCACTGATTCAATGGTGTTTTAGTCACACTTGTACTATGTGTATAGTACTTAGGTCACAGGGTCATTGTTTGAATGGTGCTTTGATCATATTTTCACTGTCTTGAATCATTATGTCACATTATAAATGTTTTTGTTCTGTTTTGGTCATACTTTTGCCATGTCTATAGTGCTTTGGTTACATTATCACAGTTTTTTTTGTGCTTTGGTAACACTTTCACTGTGTCTATAGTCTTTATGACATATTATCTCTTTCAATGGTGCTTTGGTCACAATTTCACGGCGTCCGTGGTACTTAAGTCACGTTTTCACTGTTTCAACGATGCTTTGGTCACACGTTCACTGTGCTATGGTAATCCGGTCGCATTATCGCCGTTTCAATGGTGCTTTGATCACGCGCATATTGTCTCTATGTTGCTTAAGTCACATCACAACTGTTTGAATGGTGTTTTGGTCATATATTCACTGTGTTTATGGTGCTTTGGTCACATTATCAGTGTTTCAATTGTGCGTTGGTCACACCTTCACTATGTCTTTGGTGCTTTGGTAGCACTGTTAATGTTTCAATGGTGCTTTGGGCACACGTTAATGTGCCTATGGTGCTTTGGTCACATTATTATTGTTTCAATGGTACTTTGGTCACACTTTAACTGTGTATATGGTGCTTATGTCATGTTATCAATGTTTCAATGGCGCTTTGGTCACAATTTCACTGTGTCTATGGTCCTCATGCCACAATATCACTCTTGCATTGGTGGTTTGGTCGGATTTTTGCATTTTCTATGGTGTTTATGTCACATTTGTACTATTTCAATGGCTCTTTGACCACGTTTTCACTGTGTCTATGGTGGGTTGGTCACATTGTCACTGTTTTAATGGTGCTTTAATGACACTTGCACTGTGTTATGGTCCATATGTCATAATATGTCTATGGGGATTTGGTCTCGTTGTCACATTTTCAATGGTTCTCTTGTCACACTTTCACTCTGTATATGGTGCTTTTGTCACATTACCACTGTTTCAATGGTGCTTTGGTCACAACCTTGCTGTTGCCATGTTGCTTTGGTCACATTATCACAATTTTAGTATTGCTTTGACCACACTTCCATAGGGCTTAGGTCACATTATCACTATTTCCATGGTGTTTTGGTCACATGTTTGTGTCAATGGTACTTTGGTCACATTATAACTATTAGAATGGTTCTTCTGTCACAATTTCACTGTGTCTATGGTACTTTGGACACACTATCCCTATTTCAATGGTGCTTTGGTCACACTTGTATTGTGTCTATCATGATAAGGTCACATTATCACTGTTACAATGGTGCTTTGCACATACTTTCACTGTGGCTACGGTACTTGGGTTACATTATCACTGTTTCAATGGTGCTTTGGTCACACTTTGACAATGTTTATAGGGCTTAGGTCAGATTATCGCTGTTTCAATGGATATTTGGTCACTCTTTCACTTTGCCTGTGGTGCTTTGGTCACATTGGCACTCTTTCAGTGGTGCTTTGGTCACACATGAAACAGCGATAATGCGACTAGACCAGATTAGCCACGATGAAAGTGCAACCATAGCACCATTAAAACATTGTAAATATGACCAAACCACCATATACACAGTGAAATTGTGACCAAAGCACCATTGAAACAGTGATAATGTGGCCAAAGTACCATAGACACAATGACAGTGTTCCTAAAGCACCATTGAGGTAGTGGTTATTTGACCTAAGCACCATAGATGGTGAAGGTTTGACCAAAGTTCCATTGAAATAGTTGTGATGTGCTCTAAGCACCATAAACACAATGGAAGTGCGACCAAAGCACCATTGAAAGAGAGATGGTGTGATATAAGCACCATAGACACAGCAAATGTGTGACCGACGCCATATTGAAACAGTGATAATGTGACCAGATTTGTATAGACATAGAGAAAGGGTAACCAAAGGACCATTGAAACAGTGATATTGTGACCAAGACACCACAGACAAAGTGAACATGTGACCAAAGCACCATTGAAAGAGTGATAATATGACAAACGCACCATAGACACAATGAAAATGTGACAAAAGCACCATTGAAATAGGGACATTGTGACCTAAGCACCATACACAAGCAAAGTGTGACCAGAGCACCATTGAAACAGTGATAATGTGACATAAGCACCATGGACACTTGAAAGCATGTCCAGATAACCATTAACATAGTGGTAATGAGACCAAAACACCATAGACACGGTGAAGATGTGTCCAAAGCACCATTGCAACAGCGACTATGTGACCCAAGTACCATAGACACGTAACAGGTAACCAAAACACCATTGAAACTCATATAGTGTGACATAAGTATAATAGACACAATGAAACTGTGACCAATGCACCATTGAAATAGGGATAATGTGACCTAAGTACCACAGACTCAATGAAAGTGTGACTAAGAGACCATTGAAACCGTGACAATGTGACCTAGCACCCATGTTGACCTCGATTTCCGACTTTTGGGGTAAAAGTCCAAGTTGGAGAGTCGGTCAAAGTCGATCTAAAGTCGACTTAGATATTGGCAGTGGAACATAGATCATGAGTTGCTGGTTCCAACGCAATTTGAATTGCAGAATTCCGTTAAGTTTGGAGAAAGTTATGAATGTTCAAACTTGGGATGTGCATACACAGCTCATCTAGCTACATTTTGTTTACAAATTGCTTCCTATGATATCATATATTTGATATATATGCAATCAACGAAGTGGTGAAAGACACGTAACTACTGTTTTTTACTACAGTGTACTTGAGACGCAGTACTTGGCACAACATAATGAGCCTCCTAACCAGTTGGAGGAAAACCGACTTCCGACTTGGCTCATCAGGAGCCGACTTCCGACTTTCGACTTCCGACTTGGCCATCGACTTCGACTTCCCAAAGTCAACATGGCCTAGCACCATAGACACACTGACAGTGTGACGAACAATACCACTCAAATGGTGATAACGTGACCTGACCACCATAGATGCAATAATTGTGTGACCAAAGCACCATTGAAATAACGATGATGTGACCAAAGCACAATAGAAACAGTGAAAGTTTGATCAAAGCACAATTGCAACTATGATAATGTGACCATAGCACCATCAGAGAATGAAAGTATGACCAAAGCACCATCGAAACATTGATAATGTGACCAAAGCACCACGGACAATGAGAGCGTGATAAAGGCACGATTGAAACTGTGATAATGTGACCAATGCACCATATACACGATGACCGTGTGACCAAAGCACCACTGAAACAATGATAATGTAACCTAAGCACCATAGAAACAGTGAAAGTGTGACCAAAGCACAATTGAAAAGGCGATAATGTGACCAAAGAGCCATATACACAGTGAAAGTGTGACCAAAGCACGCTTGAAACAAAATAATGTGACCAAAGTACCATAGACACATTGAAAGTATGACACTGAAAATGTGACCTATGAAAGTGAAAGTAGCACCATTGAAACAGTGAGAATGTGACCAAAGCACCATAGACATTGTGATAGTGAAACAAAAGTACCATTGAAACTGCGATAATGTGACCAAAGCCCCAAAGACACAGTAAACGTGTAATTAAAGCACCATTGAAATAGTGATAATGTGACCAGCGCACCACAGACACACAGAATGTGTGACCAAAGCACCATGGAAATAGTGATGACGGTGACCTAACACTATACACACAGTGAAAGTGTGACCACAACATTATTGAAACAGTTCCAATGTGACCGAAGCACCATAGACAGCGTGAAAATGTGAGCAAATCACAATCAAAACAGTGAAAACATGACCAAGGCAACATAGACACAAAGAAAGTGTACCCAAAGCACAATTGAAACCGTGATAATGTGGCAAAGGCTCCAGAGACACAGTGAATGTTTGACCAAAGTACCATTGAAAGAGTGAGAATGTGACCAAAGCACCATGGACACAGTGAAAAGGTGACCAATGCGCCATTGAAACAGTGATAATGTGACATACGCATCGTAGACAGTTAAAGTGTAACCAAAGTACAATTGGAACAGTGATAGTGTGTAATAAACATCATTGACACCGTCAAAGTGTTGTCAAAGCATCATTGAAACAGTGATTATGTGACATAAGCACCATAGAAACAGTGAAGTTGTGATCACAGCACCATTGTAACAAGGATAATGTGACCTAAGCACCATAGACACGGTGATAGTGTTACCAAATCACCATTGAAAAGGTGATAATGTTACCCAAGGTCTATAAATACTGTGAAAGTGTGAGAAACGTCCCACTACAAGGGTGATCATGTGACCTTAGCACCATAAAAAGAATAAATTGTGCCCAAAGTACCATTAAACAGTGATAATGTGATCAGACCACCACAGCCACAATGAACCTGTGACCAAAGTACCATTAAAACAGTGACAACATGATGAAAGGACCAAAGACACGGTGAGAGTGTGATAAACGCTCCATTGAAACAGTGATAACATGACCAACGCACCATAACCATAGTGAAAGCATGACCAACGTACCATTAAAACAGTGATAATGTGACCAAAGCACCATATACACAATGAAAATGTGACCAGATGACCATGGACACAGTGATAACTTGACATAAGTACCAGATACAGTGAAAGTGAGACTAGAGTACCATTTAAACAGTGATGATGCAAGCTAAGCACCATGCACACAGTGAAAATGTGACCAAAGTACCATTGCAACAGTGATAATATGACCAAAGCACCATAGGCACATTGACCCTTGCGCCTTGCGCCTTGTGCTTTGCGCCTTGTGCCTTGTACCTTGTGCCTTGTGCCTCGTAAGGGTGAAACCAGTCTTTTTGGACTCGTGAGAAAGACTCGTGAGACCGAGTCTTTATAAAGACTCGCGAGACCGAATCCAGGACCCAGTCTCGTCTCGGACTCGTGGAACCTTTTGCTTCAGAGATGGCAAGCAGTTTAGCATGACATAACAAGAAGTTTGAAGAGTTCGGATAACATATCATGAAGCATATAAGGTGAGGGCCTTAAGACATGCCTGTTATGACTTGATATCCTAATACTTCACTTCTTTTTTGCATAATATATGGAAACGTCTCACGAGTCCAAGTCACATGGTCTCGCGAGTCCTGGACTCGTGAGACTTTTGAAAAGACTCGCGAGACCGAGTCTGCCAGGAGGCCTCGTCTTGCAAATCCGAGTCTGAGACAAGACTCGCGAGTCTGGACTCGGTTACACCCTTAGTGCCTCGTGCCGCGCGCCTTGCGCCTTGCGACTTGCACATTGTGCCTTGCGCCTTGCGCCTTGTTGCCTTGTGCCTTGTGCCTTGGGCCTTGTGCCTTGTGCCTTTGGCCCCGGGCCTTGGGCGTTGGGCCTTGTGCATTGGGCTTTGGGCATTAGGCATTGGACCTTGGGCCTTGGACATTGTGCCTTTGGCCTTGTGCCTTTGGCCTTGTGCCTTGGGCTTGGGCCTTGGGCCTTGGGCCTTTGGGCCTTGGGCCTTGGGCCTTGGGCCTTGGGCCTTGGGCCTTGGGCCTTGGGCTCTGGGCATTGCGCCTTGGGCATTGCGCCTTGCGCCTTGCGCCTTGGACATTGCGCCTTGGGCCTTGTGCCTTGCGCCTTGCGCCTTGCGCCTTGGGCATTGCGCCTTGGGCATTGCGCCTTGCGCCTTGCGCCTCTTGCTCCTCGTCCCTCGTGCCTCGTGCCTCGTGCCTGGTGCCTCGTGCCTCGTGCCTCATGCCTTGTGCCTCGTGCCTCGTGCCTTGCGCGTTGCGCCTTCCTCCTTGCCCCTTGCGCCTTGCGCCTTGCGCCTTGCGCCTTACGTCTTGCGCATTACCCCTTGCGCCTTTCGCCTTGCGCCTTGTGCCTTTCGCATTGCGCCTTGCACCTTGGGCATTGCGCCTTGGACATTGTGCCTTGCGCATTGCGCCTCTTGTGCCTCGTGCCTCATGCCTCGTGCCTCGTGCCTCGTGCATCGTGCCTTGTGCCTCAGGCCTCGTGCCTCGTGCCTCATGCGTCGTGCCTCGTGCCTCATGCATCGTGCCTTGCGCCTTGCGCCTTGTGCCTTGCGCCTTCCCCCTTGCCCCTTGCGCCTTGCCCCTTGCGCCCTGTGCCTTGCGCCTTGCACCTTGGGCATTGCGCCTTGCGCCTTGCCCCTTGCGCCTTGCGCCTCTTGCTCCTCGTCCCTCGTGCCTCGTGCCTCGTGCGTCGTGCCTCGTGCCTCATGCATCGTGCCTTGCGCCTTGCGCCTTGTGCCTTGCGCCTTCCCCCTTGCCCCTTGCGCCTTGCCCCTTGCGCCCTGTGCCTTGCGCCTTGCACCTTGCGCCTCTTGTGACTCATGCCTCGTGCCTTGTTCCTTGTGCTTTGTGCCTCGTGCCTCGTGCCTCATGCCGTGCGCCTTGCGCCTTGCGCCTTGCGCCGTGTGCCTTGTGCCTTGCGCCTTGCGCCTTGTGCCTTGTGCCTTGTGCCTTGTGCCTTGCGCCTTGTGCCTTGTGCCTTGTGCCTCGTGCCTCACCTCTTGCGCCATGCGCTTTGCGCCTTGTTGCATTGGGCATTGGGCCTTGGGCCTTGGGCCTTGAGCCTAGGGCCTGGGGCCTTGGGCCTTTGGCTTTGGGCCTTGGGCCTTGGGCCTTGGGCCTTGGGCCTTGGGCCTTGGGCCTTGCGCCTTGGGCCTTGGGCCTTGGGCCTTGGGCCTTGGGCCTTGGGCCTTGGGCCTTGGGCCTTGGGCCTTGTGCCTTGTGCCTTGTGCCTCGTGCCTCGTGCCTCATGCCTCGTGCCTCGTGCCTTGTACCTTGTGCATCGTGCCTTGTGCCTCCTGCCTTTTGCCTCCTGCCTCGTGCCTCGTGCCTTGTACCTTGTGCATCGTGCCTTGTGCCTCCTGCCTTTTGCCTCCTGCCTCGTGCCTCGTGCCTTGTACCTTGTGCATCGTGCCTTGTGCCTCCTGCCTTTTGCCTCCTGCCTCGTGCCTCGTGCCTTGTACCTTGTGCATCGTGCCTTGTGCCTCCTGCCTTTTGCCTCCTGCCTCGTGCCTCGTGCCTCGTGTCTCGTGCCTCGTGCCTCGTGCCTCGTGCCTCGTGCCTCGTGCCTTGTGCCTCGTGCCTCGTGCCTCGTGCCTCATGCCTTGTGCCTTGTGCCTCGTGCCTTGTGCCTCATGCCTTGTGCCTTGCGCCTTGCGCCTTGCACCTTGTGCCTTGCGCCTTGCGCCTTGGGCATTGCGCCTTGGACATTGCGCCTTGCGCCTTGCGCCTCTTGTGCCTCTTGCCTCGTGCCTCGTGCCTCGTGCTGTTGACATGGTGTGCCCCTTGCCATGAATGCCGTTGATCGTACTCCCTGGTTCGACCACTGAGGAGTGGTCAAACACCTGATTTGACTTTAGATTGAAATTTATTGGATTTTCCATGCAGGATCGAGCTTTGAATTGCTCAATTTGAGTGAGCATTCAGAAAGTTAGCCTAGCCCGAAAATCGGGTGTTGGGCGAGTGGAATCTGGCACCCGCCATAGGTGGCTGGATAATCCACCGCCAGTGATCCTAGTTCGTCTCCAATGAGCTCCAAAGGCACATGGGCCATGAAGGAATGAATGTGGATGGTCCCATGGACCAAGGCATGCCCCTCCCCACGTTGGGATGACAGGAAAGGAGCTTCGACAGGCCACCGTCGAAGCGCCTCCCGTCGCTCCAGTTCGTGGGCATGATGGGCAGCTCGGCTCCACCAAGGGTTACTTTGACGGCCATTGCAGGGGCTCTACTGCTCCGATTTGGGCATGATTGGATGCGTTGGAAAGCTAAGATCACAGGCTATAAGAATCTGATGTAATATCATTGCGTTCTGGAACCAAAACGTGTTTCGATTCAGATCTACTGCATGCGACGAGTTCTGCCCACTCTTGCCCGTGATCCTTGCGCTCCACACCCTTCACCATTGGTGCCCATTGGCTGCCCAAACCTTGGTAGCGTGAACCAATGAGAGCTAGGCATCCTTGAGGGTGTCTCCAAACCCACTAGAGCCAACACGTGCATGGTGCCACGTGCCACGTGCCTCGTGCCTTGTGCCTCGTGTCTCATGCCTCGTGCCTCGTGCCTCGTGCCTCATGCCTTGTGCCTCGTGCCTCATGCCTTGTGCCTCGTGCCTCGTGCCTTGCGCCTTGCGCCTTCCGCTTTGCGCCTTGCGCCTTGCGCCTTGCGCCTTGCGCCTTGCGCCTTGCACCTTGCGTTTTGCGCCTTGCGCCTTGGGCATTGCGCCTTGGGCATTGCGCCTTGCGCCTTGTGCCTCTTGTTCCTCGTGCCTCGTGCCTCGTGCCTCGTGCCTCGTGCCTCGTGCCTCGTGCCTCGTGCCTCGTGCCTCGTGCCTCATGCCTTGTGCCTCGTGCCTTGTGCCTTGCGCCTTGTGCCTTCCCCCTTGCCCCTTGTGCCTTGCGCCTTGCGCCTTAACCCTTGTGCCTTGCGCCTTGCGCCTTGCGGCTGACGCCTTGCCCCTTGCGCCTTGCGCATTGCGCCTTGTGCCTTTCGCCTTGTGCCTTGCACCTTGGGCATTGCGCCTTGGGCATTGCGCCTCGCGCCTTGCGCCTCTTGTGCCTCGTGCCTTGTGCCTCCTGCCTCGTGCCTCGTGCCTTGTGCCTCGTGCCTCGTGCCTCGTGCCTCGTGCCTTGCGCCTTGCGCCTTGCGCCTTCCCCCTTGGCCCTTGCGCCTTGCCCCTTGCGCCTTGTGCCTTGCGCCTTGCGCCTTGCGCCTTGCGCCTTGCGCCTTGCGCCTTGCGTCTTGCGCCTTGCGCCTTGCACCTTGCGCCTTGCGCCTTGCGCCTTGCGTCTTGCGCCTTGCGCCTTGCGCCTTGCGCCTTGCGCCTTGCTCCTTGCGCCTTGAGCCTTGCGCCTTGCGCCTTGCGCCTTGTGCCTTGCGCCTTGCGCCTTGGGCATTTGTATTGGGCATTGCGCCTTGTGTGCATTGTGCCTCGTGCCTCGTGCCTCGTGCCTCGTGCCGTGCGCCTTGCGCCTTGCGCCTTGCGCTTTGCGCCTTGCACCTTGTGCCTTGCGCCTTGGGCCTTGCACCTTGCGCCTTGCGCCTCTTGTGCCTTGTGGCTCGTGCCTCATGCCTCGTGCCTCGTGCCTCGTGCCTCGTGCCTCGTGCCTCGTGCCTCGTGCCTCGTGCCTCATGCCTCGTGCCTCCTGCCTCATGCCTTGTGCCTTGTGCCTCGTGCCTCGCGCCTTGCGCCTTGCGCGTTGCGCCTTGCGCCTTCGGCCTTGCGCCTTCCCCCTTGCCCCTTGCGCCTTGCACCTTGCGCCTTGTGCCTTGCGCCTTGCCCCTTGCCCCTTGCGCCTTGCGCCTTGCGTCTTGCGCCTCTTGTGGCTCGTGCCTCGTGCCTCGTTCCTCGTGCCTCGTGCCTCGTGCCTCGTGCCTGGTGCCTCATGCCTTGCACCTTGCGCCTTGCGCCTTGCGCCTTCCCCCTTGCCCCCTGCGCCTTGCATCTGCGCCTTGCGCCTTGCGCCTTGTGCCGTGTGCCTTGCGCCTTGTGCCTTGTGCCTTGTGCCTCGTGCCTTGCGCCTTGTGCCTTGCGCCTTGTGCCTTGTGCCTTGTGCCTTGTGCCTCGTGCCTCACGCCTTGTGCCTTGCGCCTTGCGCCTTGCGCCTTTTTGCCTTGGGCCTTGGGCCTTGGGCCTTGGGCCTTGGGCCTTGCGCCTTGAGCCTTGGGCCTTGGGCCTTGGGCATTGGGCCTTGGGCCTTGGGCCTTGGGCCTTGCGCCTTGTGTCTTGCGCCTTGCACCTTGCGCCTTGCGCCTTGCGCCTTGCGCCTTGCGCCTTGCGCCTTGCGCCTTGCGCCTTGCGCCTTGCGGCCTTGCTCCTTGCGCCTTACACCTTGCGCCTTGCGCCTTGCGCATTGCGCCTTGCGCCTGGCGCCTTACGCCTTGCGCCAAGCGCCTTCCGCCGTGCGCCTTGCGCCTTGTGCCTTGCGCCTTGCACCTTGCTCCTTGCGCCTTGCGCCTTGCGCCTTGCACCTTGCGCCTTGGGCATAGCGCCTTGGGCATTGTGCCTTGCACCTTGCGCCTTGGGCCTCTTGTGCCTCTACCCTCGTGCCTTGTGCCTTGTGCCTCGTGCCTCGTGCCTCGTGCCTCGTGCCTCGTGCTTCGTACCACGTGCCTCGTGCCTCGTGCCTCGTGCTTTGTGACTCGTGGCTCATGCCTTGTGCCTCACGCCTCATGCCTTGTGTTTCGTGCTTCGTGCCTTGCGCCTTGCGCCTTTTGCATTGCGCCCTGCGCCTTGCGCCTTGTGCCTTGCGCCTTGGGCAAAGCGCCTTGGGCATTGCGCCTTGCGCTTTGCGTCTCTTGTTCCTCGTCCCTCGTGCCTCGTGCCTTGTGCCTCGTGCCTCGTGCCTCGTGTCTCGTGCCTCATGCCTTGTGCCTCGTGCCTTGTGCCTTGCGCCTTACGCCTTCCCCCTTGCCCCTTGCGCCTTGCGCCGTGTGCCTTGCACCTTGTGCCTTGCGCCTTGCGCCTTGCGCCCGACACCTTGCCTACGACGAGACCTTTGCACCAGTTGCCAAGTTTGCCTCCACCCGTACTGTCCTCTTGGTGGCAGCGGCACGCGACTACAAAATCCACCAAATGGACGTGAAAACCGCGTTCCTCAATGGCGACCTGGACAACGAAGTCTACATGGAGGTGCCAAAAGGAGTGGATGCGCCGCAAGGGAAGGTGTGCCGGCTTCGCAAGGCGCTCTATGGACTGAAGCAAGCTCTGCTCATGTGGTACCTCAAGATGGATAGTTTCATGGGTGAGCTTGGCTTCAAGCGCTGCAAGGCTGATCACAGTGTGTACGTGCGTAATCAGCCAGGACTCCACCAAATTGTCGTCTTCTACGTGGATGACCTCATCCTTGTGTCTTCGGATGAGGGGGAGCTCAAGAGCCTGAAGCAACAGCTTGGCGGCCGGTTCAAGTTGACAGACATGGGCGAGCTTGAGTACTACCTTGGCATGGCCATCAAGAGGGACCGCAAAGCACGCACGCTGGAGATGGGCCAAGAAAAACATGTGCAGGAGGTGCTCCGCCGCTACAACATGGAGGAGTGCAACCCCGTTGGCACACCTATGACAACGACATTTGAGCTGAGCTTGAGCATGGGCCCAAGCACCGAGGACTAGAAGGCAGAGATGGCTGGAGTACCGTACCAGTCCGTAGTTGGCAGCATAATGTATGCCATGGTGGCGACGCGGCCTGACCTTGCATTTGTTGAAGGACAAGTGAGCCGCTATGTTGCTGATCCGAGGCCGCTACATTGGCAAGCGGTGAAGAGAATCCTCCGCTACTTGAAGGCAACAACACGTTCGCCACTTGTGTTTGGAGGGGGAGCGCGGACTGACTCCCTCGAGTTGGTTGGCTTCTCTGATGCTGACTGGGCAGGTGACGTTGATGACCGCAAGTCAACATCGGGCTATGTTTTTGTGCTTGGTGGTGCAACGGTGTCTTGGACAAGCCGGAAGCAGGACAGCGTGGCTCTATCCAGCACTGAGGCGGAGTATATTGCGCTCGCGGAAGGCGCAAAGGAGGCACTATGGCTGCGGCGATTGCTCAAGGAGATTGGGGTACCGCAAAAGAAGCCAACGGCACTCAATGTTGACAACATGAGTGCCATCAGCCTGACCAAGAACCCTGTGCTACACCGGAGGACCAAGCACATAGAGATCCGGCATCGCTTTGCACGAGACCTTG